>LR736891.1:2893786-3102258 GCA_902654985.2 Oryctes borbonicus
TATATATATATATATATATATATATATATATATATATATATATATATCAAAATTAATAATTCTGGGTCGGAAACGTATAATCTAGATCTCGCCAGTGCCAGTGTAGTTGCCCCCTGCATACTCGGCATTAGGCAAATCCAAAGTGTGGTTCGAAAATTTTAACTTTTATTTTTTCTTACATTTTATTGAAAATACTATATCAGGTGATTTTTTTAACTTTTAAATTGTGGTATAAAATAAATATCAAGAAAAATAAGCACTTCACAAAAGAAATGTCAATACATTAGTGCTAAAATTAGTCCCCCTCTCTCCTTTTTTCTTGGTGGAGTGGGAGGTAACTTTGAAATCTTAAATAGGACCCCCATATTTTCTGATACATGGCGCTGTAATTGACGATTCGTCTTAAAAAAGAGGAAATTTAATTTAATTTTTATTAAGAAGGTTCATTTTGCTAAATTAAATCATTTTGCGTAGAGAATTTAAGAACTTAACTTAACTCAACTTATTCTTGGACTAAACAACATTAAATTTGTGTGGTGCGGAGGTTACCGATACTTTTGGTAACCTCCGCACCACACAAGTTTAATTAATTAACCCGGAACGGCCGTTTTGAGGATGATCGAATGATCCACGTTCTCAATCAGTGAATGATCTGAGAAACCTCTAAAACTAACATGCCTGTTCCATACCTACTTTCGACAAAAATAAAAGCAAGTACCTACTTTGATCGACTTTGACACCTAAAAACTACGGAATATGGACAAATAGGCGGAAAGATCTCCCCGAGACATAAAGCATGTACAAGTTTTACCCCATCGAATAGAATGAGAGACATTTTCTCAATACAGTATGACTCCACTGTTTAACATTTTTAGTTACGAAAATACGAAAATAGTCCAAGAGCGTCCACAAGTTTTCTACGCAAGATGATTTAATTTGGGGAAAAAGAACCTTCTTAGTAAGAGATCAATTAAATTTCCTCTTTTTTAGGGCGAACTGTCGATTTCCAACCGATACTGATGAAGAAAACACACTTTAACAAAATGTATGAAAAAAAGAAGGCTTGAGATTTTTGAATCGCATCTTGCATTTGGCGCATTTTTCAATTATATTTACGTATTGATGCGAATACGATGTGACAAATATTTTGGAAATTTTTTTTCTAATGAAGCACAAACTAATTACAAATACAGTTACTTCAAAGCTAAAGAAATAAAGCAAGTTCCCATAAATTGTTTGTAATGCTTCCTAAGAACTTAATTTTTACACTCATTTTTAACCATGGCTTCCGTATCATGTTTGCAACAATATATATCTTTAAAGCAAGATGTGTTATCAAAATTAGTAAACCTTTGACCTTGGAAGTCACAAATCAATCAGCAAAGCCTGTCCGATCCAAATTTCAGAACATCCAGTTGACTCCGATTTGTTTGTAATTTCTATCGAATTAGCTGCCTATTGCAAAGAAATCTAATGTATTCTTTTATAAACATCCAACAACTAATTGGCAGTTATGTGGTTTAGGTAAGTGCAAACACGATACGCCCAGTTTTAAATGGCGAAACCACTACATTTATTTATCATTTAATAAAAATGCGTGATAAATTTATTATTACTATAAAAAACCATGCACTGCATCAAATAAACCGCAAAAAAGCTAAAGCAAGCAAGATCAGCTTTTCAAAATTAATTAAAAATTTGTTAGCCCTCATATACCTCATATTCATCGAGTTGAGAAAGAAGTCTCCTTGTCAAAATAAGATAAGCTAGATGATTTAAATGAAAATGGATTTTAAGAAAGTACCGTAAGAAATTTTATGCTTGGAGGAATCTTACGATGTTTGTTACGGAAGAACTAAGAAAATATGACGAATTTTTAAATTGCTATAGAAACTATTTAGTTGACCATTAAGAGATTACTATGATATAAGAACAAACATTACGAAGTCTAGTATTAATAGAGATTTAGAATTTACAGAAATATGTACAAGATAAGAGCTAAATGAAATAAGAAGTTCCTTCATGCAAACCCTTCGTATAAAATATGACCTGTAATGCTCATGCTACATGCTACGTTTTGAATTATAAGAGTCAACTGGAGCATAACGTAATTAAGGCACATGTGGCATATTGAAGCAGGCAAGGAAATGTTCTCCCAGTGCAATTTAACCTATCTCATTCTTACTACTCTCGTCGGAATTTTTTATCGGAATAGACGTAATAAGACAGATTACTTTCCATGCTCTCAAATTTTATGGCCCTAACTACTCATTCCTCTTGCATAGTATTGTATAAAAGGTAAATGTATCTAGGAGACCATCGTTGCTACTTACAATTAAACTTCAAAATCTCCGATAGTAAACTTATTTTTAAGTGTGTTGGTAGCAGTGAGACACGGACCATCTGGACTGGTTACATCCTGATCAATCAAAACACACACTTGTTAGGGCAAGCAAAGTTCACAAAACTTCAATCACGAAAATAACTTAGCGGTTAGTTAGTTTCTTGTTCTATGTTCTATGTTTAGAATTTCCAATAATGTTAAAATTACCTCTTCAATTATATGTAAGTTGCATGAAAACGTTCCTCAAGAATTTTGTTTTAATTTTCAGCAGTTGCCATTGCATACCTCTTGTACATACAAAAAGAATTGTAGGAATATCTGTTTATTTTTACTGAAAAGATCTTTTGAAATTGGTGGTTGGATTTCTGATCATCAGAATTCAGGATAAATTTGGTGAAATTCAAATTATATTAAGCCACAAGTTTAAATAAGTGATCCCATAAACTAAATATTGAAGGTTGAATGTCTCATAAGTCTGTGAATGAACGCATTTTTCCCAAGAGTCGACAAAATGCGAGTCTGTCTAGTCGCTGCAAAAAAGTAATAACTTCCCCCACTTTGTCACCAGTCACCAGCAAGAAAAGATTCTTCAAAGCCTACAATTGGTCAATATTAAAAGGAAAAATAATACACTAAAACTGTGAACTTACTGGAATGGATTGTAATGATTTGATCGACTAACAAACTTAACACACGAGGCATTCGCACTCTAATTAAATTACGCAGAACTTATAGGCAATACTATTGGTGACAAGTCTCGACATATTTATGCAGCTATACAGTTAGTCTGGGTCAGGTGTGTCAGAAACTCAATAGGTCTGACACTGGTCATCAACTTCAAGAGTCCTTAGCCCGTTACGGTAATGAATTTTGGCAACGGATAATAACCACTGGCGAAACGTGGATTCCTTACTTTAATCGTGAGACCAAAAGTCAATCCAAAAAATGGCGTAAACCGGAAGAAGGGCCTCCACTTAAGGCACGTACAGTTCCGTCTGTTGAAAAGGTAATGCTTGCTGGATTTTGGGATTACGAAGGGATTATTTTTATGGATTATCTGCGAAAAGGTTAATTAACGTAGAATGTTAATGGAATTTATTATCCAGACCACTGCGACAAACACAGAAAACAGCCTGGAAATTTGCATAAGCGTCCGTTATTGCAACAGGATAATGCAAGACCCCATACCGTAAGAAGAACAAAGGATGTTTTGAACGATTTACGATGGGAATTGCTTCCGCTCCTATCTTACTCACCAGATCTCGCACCCGGTGGATTTTCATCTGTTCCCAAAGTCGAAAAAACCTTTACGGCGTGTTCGATGTGAGTGTTTAACTAACGTAAAACGTGTCACAAATAGGTGGACTGCGGATACACGGAAAAAGTTCTTTGAGAATGGCTTAAAAAATTTAGGTTATCCTTAGGATAAATGTATTCAGTTAAATAGAGATTATGTGGAAAAACTAAATTGTAATATTGATGAAAACTGACAAAATAAAAAATTACAGCTAAATTGCCAGAACTTTTGGAAACATCCCTCCTAGAATTCAATTATCAAAAACTACTTTAAGTCCTTTCAAAACTTGTTTTCTTTTTTCCGGATTTAATCAAGATAAAAAAGTAGTTAAAGACACAAGGCGATTATTGCATTTATATGATATATGATATACTTTTGAAGGACTGCACAATTCCAGAGAAATCAAGTTTTAACGTCATCGTAAATGGTTAATTATAAGTTTTGTTTCAAAAGAAATCACAAGCTAGTTAGAGCCAATCATATCTCTTCCTCTCGTCTAACCTCCTTGTAATTTCTGTTGAAACAAGTCTATAGAGACATCGTTTGGAGTCGGAAACTCGAAAAGTACAAATTGTTGATTGTAGGTGATCGTAGTTCACTGCATCCGATATATTTTTGCATTTTTTTTGCATTCATAGCAATGCAGGAGTGTTAAGAAATTGCAATGCAGGAGTTCTAAGAAACAATCCTATTCCAATCCTGTAGCCAAAAAACCTGGCAAGTATGACCGAACAATAAATTGTATTTCAGGGGATTCATGTGTCTGGTACCTTTCCAGTGTTTTCTTCTTTTTGGCCAACGCATTTTGCACAAAATTTATGATCTACGTAAAGTGTAGTTTTTTAAACAAAGTATGAAATTTATGATATTTTATGTTAAGTCCAAAACGATATATGTCGTTTCTCTTATCGCTGTTAGAATTATCTAAAAATTTCGTAACTGGTAAACCATTGTTCGAAATTTTTGTAGTTTCTTTGTATTACATACTTTGCATACAATTCTTGAACAGGTTTCCCTTCTGCTTAAAATAGGTATGTATGTACATATATTTGAGAAGCGTTTTCATGCAAGATTTTCTGATGTGTTAAATGGATAAGCATCTGTAATATGTACACTAGTGACAAGTTCTAGAACGATAATTTGGAGACCACTTAGTTGAGATTTGGCAATACTTATAAGGAGACACTGGTAGTTGACACTTAGCGAATGAAAGGAAACTTTGTGGGTTTACAGACCAACTTAGTGTAAGTACAGTGATGTGTCTAATAGCCTGCTTTCGAAGTGTGTTAATTTCTTCGAAATTATGGGAATTATTACAATCAAAATACTTTAGATAAGAGTTTCACTCGTATGAGTAGACCAGTCTAGGTTTATCCCCGTATCTTCTTATTTTTTTAATATAAAACTGTTTACTTGCCAAAAAAATACAAAAATGACATTGAGCTTGTTCATATATATTAAGTTTGCCATGAAATAATCTAATTATGGCTTTGTGATCGTTTTAAGATGTTATTAAAATTTAATCCCGGTTAAGAACTTCTATACTATTACTTTATCGTTTTGCTGCTCATGCACTCATGCATTTCTGCTTCAACATTCGGAAAGCTAATTTCTTAGAATTCTATAGATTAGTTTACAGATGTATTCTGACCAAATATTTGTCTTATTATTGAATTCCCGAGGTAAGGATTGTACAAGTGATGTTCAAAATTTAGTACCAGCAAGCAAAAAATATCTTCGCGGTTTCCAAGAAAGCAATATGAATGCCTTTAGCGTCGAATTTCAAGTATAGAAAAAAGGACGTTTTCGGATGATAAAAGTTATAAAAGCGAATGCATCGCCGAATGATCCTATGAGCCTTCGCTTTACAGCCTACACCTGAATGCGATGTTTGCATTTATTCGATGTGCACACTGCAACGATTGCTTTGTTTCAAATATTTTTATGAAGATTATCATCATTATTGTACTAATGTACAATACCCATACCGTAATTTTTTTTCTGTAATATGTATCATCCTTAGCATGATCACAATAAGTAGGCATTGTAGATTACACTGTTATTTCTTTAATGTACTTTTTCCACAATTGTAAGTAAACGATAAAGTCGATCGTTATGAATACAGTTATTTTATAAACAAAACCTTTGTTTTATTTATAAAATGTTGCTGGATATGGAGTTTTTCCGAAAATTGGATCATTTTATAACAAACTTAATAATACATACATGTATAAATTCAAGGTTATTTTTATATTTTCTTATCAAATAAAATTCTTTGGACTTGAAAAAAATAAGTGGGTAGGGGGTTAAGATATACTTTTTAGTATTTTCAATAGTTTCAGAACTATATGTTGCATTTAGAGTGTTCTATACATCAAAGACGGACGATGGGGCACCTAAAAAGATTAACATTAAATTGGTTTATAAACCCATAAAGTTTAATAAACATCGTTACCGGTGTTGCCTTTAATACTGTACATATGTATAAAAATTTATAATAGTTGGTGGAATGCACACTATTCTTTGTTGGTGGCTGCCTTATCTCTCACGTGCAGAATAAAACCCAAGTTTTCATGTCAGTTATAAAAATCTTATGAAATTAAAAGTGAGGGTAGTCTGAAAAATTTCAAGCTTGAACATGACGGTAGCGTTACTCTTCGAAAATATTCGAAAATTTCGAAAATTTTGGGCAGCTGAATTTAAACGTGGTCGTACCAGCTTAGTTAATGACGATCGTTGAGGACGGCCAAAAACCGCAGCTACTACCAATAACATCGGAAAAGTTCACCGAGTGGTGCTGGAAATGGCTAACCGCGCGTTGGTTGCCGCGCTTGCTCACTCAGGAGCAGAATCCCATTCGATTAAGTATTTCCAAAGCCTCGGTTTAAGTTGATGAAATGCAAAAAAGGAGAGGGTTGGCGACGTGTCGATTGATGCAGATGAAATTTTAATACACTACTACACCCCTGAAGCCAAACCACAGTCAAAAAAGTGGGCTGCAAGCGGCGAATCGGTTCCGAAAAAGGCGAAAACTGTTCCATCGGTTAGAGCAGTGACTGCGATCGTTTTTTTGGGATAGCCATGGAAAAACGACCATTTTTGCAGAAAAACTAAGTTTTGTTCCACCAAAACTACTTACGTTTCAGTGGTCGCCATGACAAAAAAATCACAAATGGGGGTTCAAATTATTGAACCATCTACTCTATTCACCAGATCTGCCCTCCAATGACCTCATTCTGTTTCTTAGGTTCAAAGTTTCGTTCGGAGAACAGAGATCTTCATCGTACGTTCGTAAACGTCTATTTTTATTAGAGATATTGCACTATTGGAAGACGTGTACAGACTTACAAGGAGACCAAGTTGAAAAATGAAACTGAATGTTGTGTCATGTTGGAAACTATTCAGACTACCCTCGCAGCTATTATCTTTTGCTTTAAAAGTTTTGTTTTTTTTGGATGATACTAACACTTTGAATGCACAAGAAAAAATACTGGAACTGTGTAGTAACTTGTCATTAATGCAAGTAAAATGAACACAAAAAATTAATTACTTACGTCTACATCGGTAATCATCTCCTTGGTAGAAACAGTCGTATCGATACGCCTGATAGAGCCTTCGTGAATGTTGACATCGAACTTGAGGCATTGGTAGCGACGTAACAAGAACACTATTGGAATTGGAAGAATCCCAGCAAGCATCATCATAATTGCAATTACCAGTACCCAATTTGGATATTGTTTGGTGTGCACTTCACCCTAGTATTAAACAAAAAATCAATAATATGTTTCACTAACTATTGCAACTGTATGCTTTGTTTAATCATACACCACCAGGTTATTTAAGGCTGTGGATAATATTATAAGCTTATTATTGTTATATCATTTCTTTAAGTATGTAATTATAGCAATACTATGAACATCGCGTTAGCATGTTTAGACTATTTCGGAACCTGGAATAAAAGATTCTTAAATCTACGATAGTGTAAAGTAACTTGGCAAGTGCAGTACTTTTATTTTAATTGGTCATGTTCGGGGTATGGTAGATTTTAATTAATTGGGCGGTACCCAACGAACGGAATTTGCCCGGTAAAAACTAAGACGTATACAGAAATACACTTCCGGATTCTTCTTTTGAATGTTTCCTTTACTTCGCCACTGCCCTCCAAGAAGAGTACAAACATCAATCCCAGAGTTTCTGCCACGAAAAAATACTTTCTGGAAAAACTGCTGTACGATTAAAGCTGTATCTGGCATTGGCGTTATCGCGTTAAGGAACCCAGTCGTTTCTGCGAAACTTCTCTTGATGTTTCCTCGTCCGAGAGCTCCTTTCTTGTTAATCATTTCCTATTAGATGTTTATCATTTTTGAAGAGCTATTGAAACACTCTAAACTTGATGTAATTGGGGATTAATAAGCGTGACCCTCGCCCATATGTGCAAAGTGTTGTACCTTATAAAGTGGTTGCAGGTGTTTTTAAAAATTATATTGGTAGTATTTTTGGATGTTGTAAAACGCTTGTGTTAACAGCATTTTTTTAATAAGCTTCTCGAATTCTTGCTTAGTTAGTCGCTGTATCCTCTCTGGCAGTCCGTTGAATAGTTTTATCCAGATGTTATTTGTTGCTGTGTTTTTTCGTCCTAGTTTATGTTTTCGAAGCAGTATGTAGTCTTTCGTGTATGTGCAGCAGACTCCGGAGTATGAAGATCGAGACAGGACTGATATTATTTCTTTTTGTTTAAAGAAAATTGTTCCTGCATCGGCGGGGGAGCCCCATATTAGAACGCCATATATTGTCTCAGCATGAAAGAAGGATCTTCACTGCATGGTACGTACATTGGTATTGTTTTCTTTATAGCATCTGCTCACCGCTGTATCAAGGAGCTTAATGATTGATTCATGTTTAATGGTTTTGTGGTTCTATGCGGTTGGTGTTTTGTTTCAATTCATTTTGTAGTTGTTACTACTGAACTATTCTCGTACTTCCCCTAACACCATGCAATTTGCTTCTTTGTCTATATATAACCTTCTTTCCCCGATGATAGTATATGTAGCTGTATCATTGGTAAATTAATTTGTTTTGTTGGTCTAATTCGATGGATGATTAGGAATAAAATTGGGCTAAGCATTGATCTTTGTACAATTACTGCCTTTACAATTCTTGAAGGCGGTGACTTGATGTTCTACTCCACCATTTGTTTTGCATTCCCGATTCGATTAGTTTTAATGTCATGTGGTGGAAATAGTCATCATCTCGGGAATATAATCTATCCCACTTAACATATGTAATACGCTACATTTCTGTATAGATATTCTTTTCATTTATAAATTTGACTTCTATTGCTCATTTCAAAAACTGTCTATTTCCTTGATCCATCTTGTATTATATTTTTTGTGCTACTGCAAATTGTTATAAAAGTTATTAGTAGAATGAGCAAATTCGGGTGCGCACCATCGGCGTAGCTAACGAATGGACTCTTGCATACGAGTCGGTATGCATATATTGTTGGGAACGGTGCCGTTCCGTTGCTAGATACAAAAGTATGTTACTGAATGAACACGGGAAATTGCCATCTCTAGTCATATGTAGAAAAAATAAAATCGAAAGTGTACGCAATTCGATGATTAACGTCTTAAGCGCCTTCCGCGATTTGAAAAACTGGAGGGACGAGAAGTTATTTCTGCTAACGCGGTGAGGAAAATATGTTCTTGTATAAAGAAAACGATCGCTCTACACCTAGTGATGTTATATTTGTATAATTAAAAAAATCTTTGAAACAATTTAACGCATCTGTAGACGAACCTTCACAAATTTGTCTGGTGGCAAAATCCGAATATCTGTCTAAAACACTTTCAAACTTTTTTCGGTCTTCTACGGATTCTTCTACGGGTCTTCTGCGCGTGTATATCTTTCACAATTTGCAGTGATTCCTCTAACGACAGTTTTGATAAATGCACATTCCTTCGGATTGAATAATAGAACCACCTTCTTTATACCCTCGAAATATTTATGGTAGTAAAATGCCGCCTGTAACCATGTTCCTCAACGTGCAAGGATCGATTGTGCCGGTTCAGGGGTATGAGAACAGTCTGTGAAATTCGCGAATACGTTTTTGGGATTTCAGAAACACTGCTTTTGTATTCGCAATTAGCGCATCCACCTCTGGATAACATCTACGAATTGTCTTTGCCGCAAAATGTTGAGCATGGATTTTACATGTAATATGTAACAAGTTACCGCACCGTTCCTTAAGAGACTGGCCCACAGAAAGCATGGTTGCGGCACCATCTGTCATAAACATTAAGACTTGATCTTTGGATATTTCAAATTGTTCCAATGTGTTTAACATCACTTTTGAAGTTACTTGGGCAGTACATCCTTTTATTCGTCTAGAAGCTAATAAGGTTGAAGATGACGATTGATGTGGTTCCATTTTGCGCACCATAACATTAATTATAGATCTTTTTTTGCAATCAGTTGTTTCATCCACACACAAGCACACTTTTTTATTTTTCCTTAATTTTATTTTCTAACTGTACACGCACAGATGGTAAATAGTTTCGTAATGTGGTCCTGCTCGGTAATGTAATATTGGCGTATTTGTTCCAAAATGAAATAAATGAATCGTTGTTTAACAAAGTAAACGCCAGATTGCACTGAATCATCATTGTACATAAATCAAATAAGAATTGTTCATATTTTGCGGCGACACCGGTTTTATTATGGTTTGCACTTCGCACATGTCGTTTACAATATGTTTGTGACAAACGCGTTAGATATATATCGCACACTAAACATTTAATTTTTACGCCGTCGTAAGTCAAATCCGAATAATCCTTAATGAACCTATTCACTGTCTTTAACGATAGCCTTTTTTCTCAATCTACGTACCTTCGACATGATTAAAAACAGAACACAGAGCACTTCCCTGCTACTATTACGTACGCTCCAGGCGGCAGCGAACTAGATACTGACTAGTGTTTCGCATGCGAGAGTCCATTCGTTAGCTGCAATGCCGATGGTGCGCACCCGAATTTGCCTACTCTAGTTATTAGGATCTATTTAAGATCGAATACAATACACATTTGTTTTATATTTATTTCAAAACCTTAAAACCTTCAAATATTTGGAGTAGTTAATACAAGAATGGTAAGTTAAGTATATTTTGTCTAAATATTGTGGTAGCTAACGGTACACTAATAGCATACCTAATGGTAAGTAACTACTTGAACCAAAAATACATTTATTTGACTTTCGAAGAATTTATTGCTTCAGTCTAGTAAATATTTTCTCGCACATATGTATATACTTGTTGGTTGTCTAAATAAGATAGATGGTGTTGAGGAAGAAATTGAATAGACATATACGCATTACATATATGGTAATAATAATAAACCGTTATTTCATAACATGAACACAATGAAACGAACACAATGAAACACCATCAATGGAAATAATAGGTACTAGCTCCGTACAAATTGACGAAGAAAAAATAATAAAAAAAGTATATTTTATAAATCAGTTAGTTAGTAAAGGAACTCATTCGGATTATACAAGAATTCGTAAATCAGTATTTCCTTAAGATTCTTCTTTTAATCTTTAAGTGCATATGTCTTAAATTTATGCCGTACGTTATTATACATTTTTAAAACTTACAGCACACGAAGAATCGCTTTTTGGCATTCCCGAGTATTGTAATTGCGATTAGTTTCGTATTCGGCAAGAATTTCATTATAATGTTTTCTCGCGAAACGCGCAATGCAGGAAAGGTAAATACACGGTTCTCTCTAAATACACTCCTACATGGCTCCCTTTTCTTTAGGTTAAAAATGCTTCTCAGGCACGATTTCTGGAGGATAAATATCCTGTAAGCATCCACGGAGTTTTCCCAGAAAATGATGTCATGTGACAATCGATATTCTACATATGCATGATGAGCTGGCAACGCTGCTTCAACATCGTTTGCACTTTCTAGGATAAAGCGCTGTTAAGTAACAAACCCAAAAACTTTGCATTATTTGTTGATGTTATTTATTGATTTTCAGAGCTTATTGAATATTGAAGAAAATTTTACTATATTTGTTTTGATTGCAATAAGTTGTAAACCATTTATTTGTTTAAACGGGAGCATCAACAATTTCATTTTTCAATGTATGTTTGTTCTTCTCTGTTATGATGATTGACATCTCACCTGCGTACATGATGAAATAATGCTGCGCTGCTTCTAGTAGGTCATATATAGCATAAATCGAAATGTTCCTAATATTGAACCCTACGAGATGCCTGGTTGATTTTCGAGCCATTGCGACTGGTATTCCGTTAGAGTCCATTTGTACGCATTCCTTCCCACCCACTCCTTCTAGCTTGTCGGGTAAGATGTTATGATCCATAATGTCCATAATGTTTCTGATAAATCCTGGAAAACTGCGGCTACCCTTTCTTTTCAGGTATTACTTGTGTTACTTTAGTGATTGCTATGTAGATGGCTCTGGTAGTTGATTTTCCTTGTATATAGGCATTTTGTAAATAGATGTTCCAGTAACTACTTTTAAATAGTCTGAATATGTACCAGTTTCGAATGAAAGACTAATCATATTTGCAATTGGAGTGCGAAGCAAATATGCGCAACTCTTTATTGGTTTCGTTGGTAACCCATCAGACCTAACGGATGATGTATCTCTCGGTAAAGTTATTATATTAAAGATCATAACAGGGTCAACGCTATAAACCACCATTGACGTATCATTTATAAATACATCGCCTGTATTTCTACTGCTTTGGGTATTACGATTACCCACATTAATGTAATACGAATTGAAGCTATTTACAATTTCATTAGGGGTGTATTTATGATGTTCACATACACTTCCCGACAAAAACATAGACGCGGTAAGATGTTTTAAGGGTTACAACATTTCTTTCTGAAACTAGCAAGATATCTAATTAAGTTTTTATTCATAAAAGTAAAATAAACTTAAAAATATCTCCTCCAGTAATATATGAACTAAATAATAAATTATTACTCCAATGTTTAAACAATTTCAGCGACAAAAATTTAGACGCTCTGTTGCAAATGTGAAACAAAAATAAACAAATGAGTGATCAGTAATGCGTAGATCCTCCATTTTTTCTTAATCACTTCCAATAGTCTGTCATTAATAGATTTATATAAATTTAACACATAATTTTGAGGGATATTCTGCCATTCAGTCACTATTGTTTTCACTATAGTTTTCAGTTCCTGTACCGTGAAATATTGACGGCCTCCGCCATAAACGCAACGTGCTAATTCACCCCACGTGTTTTCAATAATGTTTAAGTCTGGTGACCGTGCCGGCCACTTTTTAGTTTTAATCTTTTTCTCTTTAAACCATTCAGTAATGGTTTTTGCTTTATGAATTGGCGCGTTATCTTACTGAAAAACAAAATTGCGCCAGGCCCATTGGTTTCCAAAACGTAGAAGATTGTCACGCAATAAGTCTTTATACGTCACAGATGTCATTTTGTTTGTGCAAAACACTATCTCACTTTTATCGCGTAATCCAATCGCTGCCCATATCATCACAGATCCACCCCCTAATTGTCTGGTCATTTTCACTTTTGGTTGCTTTCTCAGATCATGGTAATAATGCGAGTACTCATCCGGTCCGTCCAAATTAAAACGTTTCTCATCGTAAAATATAACTTTTTCCCATTGTTTCTTCCAGGATATGTGTTCTTCAGCAAATCTCAACCTCGATTCTTTGTGTTTCGCCGAAAGTGGCGGTTTTCTTAACATTTTCTTCCGCGATATTACCGGTGACGTCTTGAAAATCCTTTGAACATTACGCACGTGCGTTTGTACCCCCACCTGTTCTGCAATAACTCTCGCCGACGCAGAAGAATTGGATACACACCGCAATATCATGCGTTTATCCCGCACTCACAGCTTTCGGTCGCCCCGGGCCTTTTGGTTTGCCGTAATTTTCCGGATCTTTTAGGAAATTTCTAACACAATGATCTCTTCTTCGTAACCGACAAGCAATTTCCTTCTTACTAACACTGTCCTGGTGCCAGGCTAGAACTTTACCCCTTTCTATTAAGGATAACCGTTTTTTTCTACCCATATTGCAAACACTATAAAATATAATTTCTCGGGGTGAAATGTGTACACTTTACCAGCACAACCGCTACATATAAAGAGAAGTATCAAATTAAAACATTTTTGCTTATATTAATGTAATAAATGCACAGGGTATAAATTTTTGTCGCATTTAAAATTCCTATTTTGATCTGGGAAAATCTCAATTACCCCTCATAAAGCAATAAATACCCAGAAATATCTATAAATGGACTATTTACGTAACAAGTATTAATAACCCTCATTTACATTTTATATAATGTCTATAAACTTTGTTTCGTAAATAAAAACGATACCGCGTCTATGTTTTTGTGGGGTAGTGTATTTTGTCAATGTCAATATTTTTCGTTAACTAACTTCCATGTTGCTCTACATGCATCGGAGGACAGTCATAGTACACAAAATTATTGTTAAAAAGCGAAAATAACCTGGCTAGCTATTGTTGAACACAAGAAAGATAAATACCTTTTCAGCACTCCATGCTTGATAGGTAGGATTGTTGATCGCCATCGTAACAATTGATGAAATCAAGATTACAGTCATAAGTAAAGGCGCCAAGAATCGCCACGTCACCTGCCAGAATAATCCTGGTCTGTAGCCAGTCATATCGTAGATATCTTGCGAGAATTTTTCATGTCCATAGATGAAGATGACGGCAATCATTTCCATTAGAGCCACCACCACGAGCCCTATAGTTCCCGCGAAAGAATCGAACATCTTCAGCCAATATTCTCCAGCACCGGTGCAAAACAGTAAACCAACGAAGAAGCAGATAACACACACGCAAGCTACAAAAAGTATCGATCAGGGTAAAATAACCTAATGTCACATACTAATTATTTACCCGTAATATATTCTTTGCGCAATCGTTTGAAGATTTCAATATCGAAGATGGTGCAGAGCATTCCTTCTAAAATGCCAATTTGGGAACCCAAGCCGAGAGATAACAGCATTAGAAAGAATATGACCGCCCAAAATGGAGCACCCGGTAACTGCACAATAGCTTCCGTGAAAACGATGAAGGCTAAACCTGTCCCTTCAGCAGCCTTAAATAATAAACAATTTTTATTTTTTGTTTGAATTAGCATTACAAATATAACTTACGGCATCTAATTGTTGTTCAAGACTGCAGATTTCCACACCTGTTATATTTGTAAAAGTGGCTGACGTTGCGTTTGTCGCATTACGTATCAATTCATTACTAGAAAAAAAAACATAGAGAACGTTATTGTTGTACCTATTATTCTTTGCCGTTATAGTTAACTTCTAATGCAATCATTTTTGGATTTGAGCTTTTCAAAATCAATACCAGAGTAAGTTGTCATGTCATCATATTACCAAGAAAAGACTCATTTAGAGTTAGTCAGATTTGCTATTTTAATAAATTTTTTACGGTATCACTTCAACTGAAACATTTTATACTGGCTGTCGTTAAAATGAAGCAGTATCCGTTTTATACATTTGATTTATTGTCCACTTACTTGGCCTATTATTTTCTCTTCAATACCAAACTTTTTGTCAACGATATGATCAGAAAACCTTATTTTAGCGACACGACAAAATTACAGCGCCCTTTTATCTCAGATTTATCACCGCTTAATTGTTAAACAAATTTTCTTCTCCTTATTCAATCTATTAGAATGGACATTAACGGTTTAATTTTCTTTGTGCATTAAAATTATTGGAAAATACTACAAATTTTTTTGAAGATATTTTTTGGGAAAGCTACTTACCTGCTAAAAAATAATATCGACGATCTGTAAATGTCTTGGAAGAATCCTGGAAAGTTTTTTTTATATTTTAATATCTGAGCCTCTTGCTTAAAGCTCTCCAAATAATACGTGATAAAATGTTACTAAAGACTGTTTATTTTTTTGCAACGTACACAAATGACAATTTACATGCCATAAAAGTATTTTGTAATCGCGTTAGGTAAAGCCAATTGAAAACAGTAGCAGTTTAAATTCACAATGCGGGTTTAAGCTGTTGAATCAAGTACGTATGTACATATGCAGGTAATAAAAAATAATGAAGCCTAACGATATTTTTTTCGAAACATTTGAGTACTAATTATTGATGAACAACACCTATTTCACAGTTTTGACCATTGCTTTACATACAGGTATGTATAAAGTTGTGTTAAAGCTTTGCGTAATGTGGTTCCTTGGGAAATTCGGAGACAGAAACGTTAGTGTAAAAATGTGAGGTTCGTCATCCTGTTTTTTTTTTACGAGAATTTTACATATCACACATTTAATGTTGATAATTATATAATAAAAAACATAGCTTAGACATGCTCATTTTTTTGAATTATCATTTAAGGTTATTTTTTAGCAATTTATTAATTATTATCAATCAGTTACTGCTTAAATTGTTCTAAACAGTTTTAAAAATGCCTAGAAACATGTCCGTGTGTTAGTGTATTTTTCTCTCTCTACTTTTATTGCGTTTGCCGTGAATTATTCCAATACCATGAGGAAGCTAAGCTATCTTAGCATTATTTTTTGGTTAGTTTTAAAAATACATACTTTGTTTCAATTTCAGCCATTTTTGTATTTTTCTTTTGTAAATAAATAAGTTTTCACCAAGTTTTCATTAATGGATCAATTAAACGGCAGTTCAGAGTATGTAATGAACAAATTCTGTTTAATACTTGAAATAATCATTTTTTGCGTATGGTAGTATAATTTTACCTCAGCATCCATCTTTGCATTGCACTTGTTCGCTGCACAGGACTGTAATGAGTTACATTCTATTAAGGTAAACTCCGGTAAGTGTGATTCGGTGATAAATCTGAATGAACCATGTAGAACGGACATTAAAATCCTCAGAGCAACGGCATCTCTTATGTAGGAGCTTCGTTATTGTGGCCTAATTTACCGCCTAAAAAACATCCTATATACATTTTCAAGCTTTTTATTTTTGTTGAAGTGGAGTCATGTGTTAAGAAATCGCTGTTTGAGTGGAAAGTTTTGTTTCTTTTTTATTCCAATTCTAAATAATTATCAAAGTAAGTGATACGTATTCGCTATTTTTTTATTAGTATTTATTAGGTGCGGAAAACAACTCTAAAAAAAATTTAAAAGGCTGTTGAAGGAAACTAAGATTTTTAGCTTAGGAAAGATCAGTCAGATGTATAATTTCTTTGTTGGAGATTAAAATTGCATAATTACGATCATCTCGTGATTTTAATTAATAATGCAGTACTACTAATAGTATGATTATGTAAGAACTACGCTTTTATGTTTATTAATATTCAATGAATATTCTCTTCGCGATCGTCAGTCAATGGAAGCAAACATCCTGGAAACATTTCGGCCTAGATTCTTCGTACAAGTTTATTCTTGCAGCTTCGTACGCAAAATGCGTAAACACCATTACATTCCAAGTGCAGCGCTGCATATTGGAAATTATCGGTAATACTAAATAATACGAAGCAATCCTTCTCTTCAATGTTACAATTAACAGTGAACTAACTTGGGAGTTAGATGAACTTTTTACACATAAAACTAATGTAATTTGTTTGTAGCGAAGTAATCCACGAATGAGTTGAATAAGTAGCATCTCCAAAGGGTCCAATTTAAAATTTTAAAAAGCTTTTATTTCCAGCAGGAAGATTGTACATTTTTGACCAATCATTTCTTAGCTAAAAACGCTTGCCCTAGCTTCCTCTACCATTATAAAGTTTTCTAAGAGTTGTTTTTCGGCACCCTGTTTATTAGAGTTTATTGAACTATAGTTGCATGCCCAATTTACTTTTTGATTTGTTGAAAAGCTCCGTGCTCACACTGACCATATATTTTCATCAGTGTGAACATTTTTTGAGAGGAAGTGTGAACACCTAGGTTTTCAGGGGCGTACAGCGAGCGTATCAGGGGTGTCTTAGAAAAATGAGAAAAGGAGGAGTGTCATTTGAAGATCTTTTTCTGAAAAAAGTCAGGGTCTCAGGGTATAAGTAACCAAAAATTAGAAGCGGGAATATAAGCACAGAAGCAGACATCATCACCTTGCTAGAAGCACTTGCAAGATCAGAAGAAGAAAAGGAAGAAAAGACTGAAGTAAAAATTAACAAGAAATCAACAAGAGAAAAGAATTCCAGAGCTCTAAACCCGAGCAAGAATAAGTGATAGATGGGTCTGATATGGGCAATTGGGGATCAAGATCCCGTTAGTCCAAAGTTTCGTCTAATTCTGATCATTATAGATTATTAGTTGTCATACATATCTAAAGCTCTGTGTCCACTCCTGAAGATGTTGATAGTGTCCAAGAAATAATGTTGAAAGACTGAAGAATTTGGTGCACATGTATTGCCAGAACTTAGAACATGCAACAATAATAAACTTTTTTTAGTGAACCTAGGCGAAGTCATGCAAAATTGTTCTGTAAACGTATGCAGCGACCGTATTCTTTCAATGTCTTTGGGCCACATTCTAACTATGTATGAAATGCCAATCCAGCCTTACGTTTTAGAAGCAAAGAAACAGTAGCTCTCATTTCTCGTAATTAGAGGAAGGCAGACTGTGGAATATTATTCTCCATTATAACTAACCCTTAATCTCATTCACAAGATTTTCTCCTTTGAAATTGGTAATCACATATGTCGGTAAACCATAGGGGGCAGCGCGTAGGGTAAGTGTTTGTTTCTTTATTTAGTACGAGGATCTCGGAAATAACCGAGGTAGAGAGAAATCATTTAAATGAAATATTCCCGATGTCCTGGATACACAAGAAACGCGCCAGTTGCATGGCCACCTCGAGACTGTTTTAGACTTCTGAGGAATAGTAAAAATACAGTGTACTGAAAATCATATGATACACTACCAGAAGTTTTTGCTAATATGGATGTTGCGTGAAAAGCACCAAGTTTACCTTTAAAAATGTGTAAGGATTCGCGCTTAACTGTAAAACTTACTATCTGCTACTGTTTTATTAAAATTTAGTTTGTTTCTTTCACCTTCATCGATTATTTCATCAAAATCATATATATATATCAATATTTTTTGCTAATTCACCAAAGGATACATCTTCTGTCGAGATAAGAAGTGAAAAAATAAGGATTGAAGACGTTTCACAAAAAATTCTTACTGGAACATTTTAATGTTGGCAAAATTTTAATCAAGTTATAACTACAATGATTTCACTATATAGATGTAGCTCCTATTACGTAGCTCTCCCTTTTTTTTGCAAGTAATTTTAATTTATAACGTTTATTGCTACAATTTATGTATTAACAGCATTACACAAAATCTCAACTTTTAAAATCGACCAACTCTAAATGAAATTCTTGTTGACAAAATGAATTAATAACATGCCATTATGAAAGAAAGTACGAAAATAAACAGTGAATAATCTTCTGCTTCCATCTTATGGACGTAAGCTTATTAAAATAAAATACATAAATACTTACTTATGTTTACATCTCTCAACGTTCAGCATGGCCTTATAGCCCAAAATGGCAAATATGACAGCGCTCGCGTAGATGGCAGTGAACGCGTTGCAAATAGAGACAAGAATAACATCCCTGACGCAATTGTTCTTGGGCTGGTTGTAAGAACCGAAAGCTATCAGAGAGCCGAACGCCAGACCAAAGGAATAAAAGACTTGCGTGGCCGCATCTAACCAAACCGTAGGATTACCTAGCTTTTCGATCTAAATAAAACAAATTTAAACAATTTTAAAATTAGAATTCGTGTCGTTGAGTTGTCAAAGGAATCGTGTTGGTGTTTGCGGCTTGATATGATAACACTACGCTAACACTTACTGCATGACCTTGCGGTTGTCTATAAATGATTTTCAAAGAATATATATGTGAGCTTTAAAGCACGAATGGTAGTAGAATCGGTAAACAAATGAGGTGTAAAGCACGAATGGTGGTAGAAACGGTAAACAATCCTCTTAGGATAGCATCATATATGCAGAGTTATCGTAGTATGCGGTGGATGATGACACAAACTGCCAGCTCGTACGCGAGTATTGATTTAGTTGTAGTGGAAAATTTTCTGCTCTATTGCAGCTTATGGTAATGAATGAGTAAAGGTGAAAAATTATAAAATTAGGTCGACTTTGAAGTTATACGAAAATAGCTGTTGAAATATAAATTTCTTCAGGGTTCCTTTAGCGAATGCAAATCTTAATGATAGTAATCTTTTGCTGTGAAAAAGTGAAAATCGTATGGGTTTTCTTAAATTACCTTCGGTTTGTACATGTGAAGTAGTCCGTCGCTAGCACCTTTCAAGGTTATTCCCCGGATAAAGAAGATTGTTAACACTAGATAAGGAAACATTGATGTAAAGTACACAACCTGGAACAAGATTAGATAATTTAGCTAATTTGAAATAAATTCACTTGAATGCCTATCTATTAATTTATTTATTATACATAAAATATTGATATATGGAAAAGCAAACTACATTCAAACAATTTTGGATTGTAAAGAAATGTTTGTAGATAATTAAACATGATGTTTTAAACTTATTTTTATAGACTCTACAAGCAGATACCGCTTGTGTACTGATAAAGGCAATAAGGATTATTTTAGAACAGGGGTGAGTAATGGTTCCTTTTTCGTGCGACCGGACAAATCTATTTTTTTATTTTTTAAATATATATTTCTACGTGTTAAATTAGCAAAAAGGCAGTTAAATTAAAATTATTATATATTTTAAAGCGATTTCCATGTTGTAGAAATGTGCTATTAAGAGAACTGGTTGTAAAAAAAAATGTTAGCGTTTATTCGATCCGAGTCCGCTTCATAGCGTTATTATAGTCAGTCGTTTGCTTATTTTACCTGAAGATCGAGCAAATTACCCACGAAAGCATTAGGGCGCTCTTCTATTATTAATACTAGTGATAGTTCTTCAAGCTTGATTAAAAGGTTATTTCACATATGGTAGAATTTCTCTGTAATGATTATTTTTGTGACTTGCTAATATGTCATTGTAAAAAAAAATAGGCAGTATTTTTAGATTGATTTTTAAAAATTTTTTTAAACTTTTAAATTTTAAAAATTTTAAATTAAATTTTTAAATTTTAAATAAAAAAATGAAAATTGAATTATGATGTTAATTTTGTTAATAAAACCATAATTTTTGTTCATATTTTAATACGTTCCTTAGATGCAGCCCGCACGATATTTTTAAATTTGTAGTTGACCTGTTATAAAAAAAAGTTGCTCCCCCTGTTTTAGAGCATAAGAAAAACATAAAATATTAGAAGTTTTCGAACAACTTGTTTTTGCTGTGGAATTATGACCCAAGGCCATAATTTTCAAGTATACGGCTTCGATTATCCTACATAATGATCTGCTGTATTAAACATGGGCTATGATAAAGTATTAGTAGGCCATCCATAGTTAGCTTATTTTATCAGTTCCGTAATGCAGTGACTGTTAAAATGAACAGTGTTGCAGTTTATTTCTTTGATTTGCTTTATTTGTACCTTGTGATTAAAAATAAAATAGTTTTCTTTTTATCTCTGTCCTTGTAAACTTGAAAATCATTAAATAGTACTACGTTAGTGGCAGTATTGCAAATGATTGCTCATTTCAATGCCTATTATAATTATTAAAGGTTGAGTTGAATTTTTACACAAATAAATTCATTTGGATAAAAGTTTCATTAATTAGATTTAGAAAACATGCTTTTGTTTTAAAATAATATTTTGGGTATATGAAAATGGACACATGTAATTTAATTATTTTACAATGATAGGTTCTATTTATTGTTAGAATTCATCATTTTCCCTTTTAAATTGAGGAAGATTTCTTTGTTTCATGTACGACAATATTCCATTTAAGTATTTATTTGAAACGATGATTTAAGTTCATCAATGTGACAAGAAAGCCAACTAACACATTTCTGCACAGCGGTATCAGCGTTGCTCCGTGTGCTTTCCTTAAGTTGAAAGGCAAATAGCGGTATAAAGTAGGGAAATACTTGGGGAAATGTTCACAACCTGTAGGGAGAAATACGTTCATTGGCTAGCGCTTCCTCCCCTACTACATTTGGCGTAAATGACTCCATCAATACCATGAACTACATATATTAGTATTATTTTGGTTAGTAGGGTTAATCCAGGGAAACTATGGACTGGAAAGCACATTCTGAGGCAAGGCGGGGCTGATGCCCAGTGGCGCCACTAGTGCCAAATATAGCTTCGACAAGTGCTATAAAACGGTAATACCAGATAGAGGAGAATTGAAGAAAGGTCTGCCTATAAAGGCCGAATCCATCTGGTACACAGACGACTTAAAGACAGAGAATGGAGTCGGAGTCGGGATTTGTGGGAGTACACCTAAACTATGCAAATTACTAAACCTATTTCAAAGCGCCATAGTATTTGAAACCGAAATAGCAGCAGCGGTAGGGTGTAAGAATTAGACCGGCAAGCAGACAACTGTCGAACTGTTGCTATCTATTCAGGCAGTCAAACAGTAATAAAAGCGCTAGACTCCACATAGGCGAACTGGTGTGGGACTGCATGAATGCGCTCAATAGGCTGGGAAACTGAACTAAGGTGACCCTGGCCTGGTGACCAGGACAGGAAGATCATCGAGGGGACGTAAAGGCAGACGAATTAGCCCGAGCAGGCTCGTCAAATGCTGAAAACCGCCCAATGCACTCGGTGAGAATGGCATATACGGTAGTAAAAGTAACAACTAAACAATGGAAAGATAAGAAATCCCAAGGCTGGTGGAAGATCATTCCAAGTCAGAGACAGGCCAAGCAATTTCGTAGGCATACATTTACAGGGGACCTGGACCTGGACCTGCTAACAGAACACTATATGCTCAGGAAGCACATGATTAATCTGTAGAGCGCAACATTCTCGCTTGCCTTCCAGTGGTGTTTCACCGTGGGAGGTTGAGGGGATATAGAACTGCTTCGCTACATGCCGGCACTTCCCGGCCTTCTATGGTGTGGGCTATGTGTAATACATATCTCAGTGCGAAGTTGATAAGTGTCGGAATTGAACGGAAAGCATTAAAAATGCATCAACTTATCTGTTTGCTAATTGGGTAAACACGTATTTAGATTTTCAGACTTAATATATAATGGTAAAGAAATCAGATGTTTAGTTTGCGATAAAAGTTTATTATGTTGGAAACCATACATATGTAGGAACCATGTAAATAGCGCAACAAACAAATTAAAAAAAAAGCGGAAGGAGACCGTATATGTGATTTAACGATGATGTTAAGTGCGTGCAATATACCGTTTGCAAAAATCGGGCAAACAATGGTTCGTTAGTTTTGAAAGAAATACAACCCAGCGCAGCGACGCTACTGCCAACCAATCGACATGTTGCGCTCTAGTAATCTGGGCCTGACAAAGGAAATAGCATGAAGAAGAAGAAGAGACTGCCGTCCATGTGCTATGTGACTGTACAGCATTAGTAAGAGTATGGCTGTCAGAAATGGGCTCGGAATATCTAAAAGCCGAAACCTATGTAGAGGGATCACTTACGAGACTGCTAAATCTAACAAAGAAAGCAAAGCTAATATAATTGATCTAAGAAGAGAGGAAGCCAAAATTAGTAGAGTAGTAAAGTAGTGATCGTCTAGAAAAAAAGGAGAATGCCAATGTGATTTATGTACGTAATTAAAAAGCTCCAACCACAAAATGTAATGCGAAGAAATGTACCACTGTTACACTCCTATAAACCAACATATACATGTCGTTTGTATTTTACATTTCGCAACGTGCCAAAACATGTTGCATACGCAACGATTGTCTAGTTATCCGATACAGCACAAAACTACTACAGAATGTTGCAGATGGTGGCAGTTTCTTTTGGTGTTGATTATCTGCTATAAATTGTTAACGACAGTTAGCAAGTTGCTTCAGGAACTAATAGATAACAGATATGTGTAACATTATGAAAATAGATCGGAGAATCCAAAAGAGGTTCAGTTTTTAAAAAGAAAAGCACCAATCAGTAAACACCATTCTTCAATTATATGTTTATTTTTATTTTCCGAAAGCACCTAAATATAAACATTATTTGAAGACAGTAAAGCACAATATTCCCGAACCCCGTTCACGATACAATTAGGAAGCAAATATTGATCTGTTTTTTAAGGAAATTGCTAGCCTTTCTAAAATCATGTGTTGCTTTTCACGTTCTTCTTATAATGCGTTTATATCAAAATTCCGATAATTTATGTTCTACGTTTGAATTTATGATTATGTCCCTAATAAAATAAATAAGTGCTTTTTCTGGGTTTTATACAAATTTTCACCAGTAATCTAAATTACCGTTTATTCGGATAACATTTCGTATTTCTTTAATTGATCAAAACAACTGACTGTGAACGCAACCAGAAAAAATTTCTATATATGAAACAAAGCCCTTTACCGTAATTACATGGCAGCTATAATTTTTGTTGGTGCAATTATATATTTTGTTGAATTAAATAAACGTATTTTAATTTTTAGTATAAACGGATACAAGAATCTTAAGAATACAAGGGTTGCTATCACAATAGTTTTCTCTTTGTACATAATTTTTAACCCATTTGAGCGGAATTTGCTTTACCACATCTTTAAGTAACAGTAACAACTCGATTAAATACTCATACTTTTAAAAATTGCTAGATTTTTGACAAATTTATGAATCTAGAGTAATGAATTTAAGTTTGATTTACAAAGAACTTGAAGTGCAGACATTTACAAAAATAAAATTGTTTCCTGTATTTTTTTAATTTAGTCCTAATAAAAGCTTAAAAATCAAAATAAAACTTTGAGTGTATTAAAATTAAATAAAAAAAATACAAAATAACAATACAAAATATTATGGAATTTGAAAAGAAAAACATAATGGTAAGTTATAATTCCACAATTAGGTGATCTAAAAACAATTCGAAAATAAGTACTAAAAATGATCTTGTTCAAACCATTTACTATTCGTACATATTGACTTGGGGTCATTTTACGGTGATGGGTGTAACATTTGCACGTGTTACCATAAAACTCAAAAAAATAGCTTTGAATTACTAATTGTTAGATAATAAAGATGGACACAAGTACGAATAATTTGCCCCTTTACATAATATTCAGATCCAGCTCAATGATTGCATTTTCTTTGTTGATTGTAGAATTAACATATACTTTATGAAGTTTAAGAAGCCAAATAAAAAGTGAAAATTGTTGATATTTATGCAAATACATTTTTGAAAATTTGACGGGCGTGACTGTGTGTGATGCATGATCTGGACTAGAAAATTGAATTTTAGAATAATAAATTAAACTAGTACTATAGATAAAAATATTTTTTTTTTACATCGAAAAAGATTCAAGAGTTGAGTAGGCTCCTACTTTATTATTTGGGTTGCAGTATTAAAGCAAAAAGTTTCTTTAAATATTCGGGACTTAATGAAGTTTTCCCATAAAATTTGTATATTATGTTTACAGTTGAAGTTTTACCAGTTTAACCGTAACAAAATAAATAAAAAGCATTTTATATTTTATATTTCCTGTTTGCATGCATTAAGCCGATTTGTCAACACATATGCTGCGTGTTTGTTACTACCGCAGAATGGCCCCTTGGTTGCTCTCCTTCAAGTTCAAAACATCTTATTCTCAAAAATATCGGTAACTATATCTGAACGATATGGGTTTGAAATTTATTTTTATTACACATTTCAAATTAATACTACCCAGTACAATACAGAATATTAGATTGGTAAGAATCTTCTGCAAAACTCAGTTTATTGAAGCAATAAAATAATATCTTTCCAATAAATGAATATCTCATATCAGTTCTGTCAATTTATTTCGCGTGCGGTAGCAGTATTAAATAGCGTGACATGTGAAATAAGATTTTCATTCAATATGGGTTATTGGCAATTTTGAGCATCACAGATCTATATTGTTACCAATCTGATATGTAATTTTGATAGCAGATTATCTAAAATCATTACCTGCACAGAACAGTATCCGGACCTATATAGGTAGCTTTAAACGACTCTCCATATAGGAACAGATAAAATCGGCTCATAAACGCTTAACACGTTACGTTTACAGTCCACCATTAAACGTAAACGAAATTTGAAACTGTTTTACGAAAGTCGTTACTGCCAAAAAATCTATATCCTACAATTTTTAGTTGGATAGGGTGCGGGTACGCAAGAGAGGGAAGAGTTATTACCTTTCCTGAGCTCTGTATGCCCTTCATAACGATAAAGAAGACGATAATCCACGATAGCAATAAGCAAAGCACTATCCACCATTTCAAGTTACCAGGTTCGTCAATAGCTGGGGCCGCATCTAAGGTTGTCCTGTACCAGAAATAAGCAGTTTCTGATGATTTTGCGCATTCGGGCACTTCAGTTCCGTTGACTTTAGGACATTCCGCCCACGGTAGAGGATACTACAATTAAACCGATTAAATAGGTCCAAATCTAATATAAGATTAGTTTCGCACGCCGGGCTCTTACTTGCGCTCGTAGTGCAATACTTACCTGAAAACTATTGAAAAAATAGTAGAAACACCAAGTAATTATCACATTATAGTATAATGCGACGAAGAACGTAACAACACAAGAGGCTAGACCGATTCCTCCTAGCCAGGGATGTATCGTATTCCACACGCCAAGCGAACCTAACCGCATCTTCTGACCTATGCCTAATTCTATGAGGAAAAGGGGGATACCCTCCAGTACTAACATTATGAAGAATGGAATGAGAAATGCACCTGAAAAAGAAAGAGATATATAGTCAATTGGAGACCATTATCTATCAAGATGCAAGAGGAAATTAAAAGAGTGTGCAAGTAGGTAACATTGTTACATTACGATTTGTAGGTTTACCAATTTTCATATAACATAAAAGCATACGAAGCAGATGCTGCCGCTAATATATTTTCTTTGTAGTTTGAGCAACAAACAGCCTTTTTAAGACTGCCACCAAATTTCTAATTTGATTTAATAATTTCGAAAAGCAAAATGTTGATCTGAGCCAGCATTTCCTTTATTTACTAGAGAAATTACATTGTTTGTTGTTTACAAAAAGTAGAATGGTGCAAGAAATTTCAACGATGAATATGTTCTTTATATACTACTAAAATATTCGAATATATCTCAGAATTATTTAAGCCCAGGTAATATTATTCTAATTTTATATACACTTATATAGATATAATAAATGTGAAGCCTTTTGGAAAAAAAAGTAACTAGGGCAGCTTGCTATGAAAATTTATAGAAATGGTAAAATATTCTCCATACGAAAAATAAATTCACTTATGTTCCTCTGTAAGCCATAAGACTATTTTCTCAATATAAAGTGTAAATTATGCTACATGACATAGAAATTGCAACGCTAAGAGACGGTAATAATTGATTGTAATTTAAAAGAAAGAGAACAATTTAATTTTATTTTTATTGATAATGTGTTTGGGCCCACTGATTAGTTTCACGCTTCCTCACTTTTTGTAATATTGTAGTAACCCGCGTAAGCAATTCATACCAAAGAACTATCACTGTTTGCGGAGAATTCGCTAGTTCCCCCTAAGTTTTTTCCCATAATGTCGCGAACGATTGCAAGATATTAACATGAACCTCTTAGAGAAGTTCTCACTGTCGTGGGGACGGGCATTATCTTGCTGGCAAAAGTAAGTATAAGTTCATTGATCCAAATAACAAAAAAAAGCAAGAAAAAAAAAACAAAACAAAGGAAGTAATACAATAACAAGAAAATAGAAAGAAAAAAAATATATATAAGGGATCAAATGGAGGAGAATGTCAGTCTAAAGCATGATGCTGTTTACTGGTTTTGGATTCTTACCAGAAAAAAGTAAAACCATCTGAGAGATTTCACTTCCCTCGCTGACCGTCGGGAAGTACAATACGTCGAATTTCTGAAACGCAAGATTGTCTCTCTAGCCCTTTTCTCATTGATAAATTTTGCAGTGCCGACATATAACTGTCGCTCCTTCACTATATTTCGAGTTCCGAGAGTAAGTACAAACATTTTTGTGAAAGCGCTTGTCTGTCATATGTTGAAAAATGCAAATAAGCGGAATCTCCGTCTCTTATTTTTTTATTTTTTATTTTTTTTGTTCGTCCTGTAATTGGCATTTGCTGTTGGGCAATAAAGAATTATTATTATTAATATGAATCAAGAATGCGTATCTGACAGTCACAAAAAAAAAATGACATAAATAGAATGTCCGATTAACGCGAGACCTAGTCTTTCTCCTGCAAGAGATCTATTTTAATTTTCTTCTTAAAGGCTTCTTATTTTAATTTTCTTCTTAAAAAGTTCCACCACTTTATCAACGTAACGCTGGGCGTTCATGCTACCTCGGATCAACACCTATTCCCATATACTATAGCACCCCATACTACAATTTCCATGGGTCGGTGCACACGCCTTTCTACAGGGAATTGAATATCACGACGAGAGAATAATAAAATATACAGAACTCACTATAAGAAATTTATATATTGGGTCTCGTTTGGGTACTCTACTGTCCTTTTCTAACAACACTCCATTCACACCATTGCACCAACTGGTGCATGCCACTTTAGAACATTCCGGTATAGTCTCATTTATTAAATCGTTTGTATGGTCATAGGTTGCAACGAATTCAAAGGGTTTCCCTTTTTTAATTAGTACGTATCATACGTTGAAAGGAATTACTCTTACGGCATACTATTGGGAAGACTTTCATTATAATATCACAGCACTTACTTATACCCTTTAAACAAGTTGGGGTAGAATATTTCAGTTTAAGTAGTACATTGTCCACTAACTTCTTTTCAATCCCAAGTGTATGCCACTCGTTTGTCTCAGCCTTTCTTCGACATAATACATTGTATTTGCAATAAAACTTGCCATATATCCAATGGTTTTTTGTCAACAAATATGTTTCTCCTCTGATAACAAATGCGGCTAATATTTGCAAATATAATTTCATTTTCATTCAAAATGATGCGAAAGCAACTAAATTTTCGAGTGTGGAAATAATAAGATTCCTCATTTTCACAATTAGCTGCTAGTGAATGGCAACCTACAAAGCTGTTAATAAGCAGGGTTCTAAATGAATTTTGAAGAGCTGCTGCGATTGAATTGGTATCATTGTCAGAATATTGTCGCAGTTGTCAAAAAAAAATTCGATTGGATCTTGATTAAGAAGTCTACGCATAAAGAATATAATACGTTTTCAGATGAGTATCCCAACTTTTTATGGTAGGTGGAACAACTTTCTCTCCAGCACCATCTTTTTGGAAATACATTTTTTTTTTGCATCTTGCCAAAATTGCAGACGTGGGTAGTTTTAGGTCACGCTACATTTTAAAGGTTTTCCTCGTTGAAATAAGGTGCTTCCATTCCAAGCTGATACTCCGGTGGCAATAAATGAAAATGCATTTTGAACTATTGTTTATGAACAACGCCATCGGTGTATTTTTGTCGCGATGGTAACGATTCGACAACTTCAATTTGAGCGTGAGACATCTGTTTCATCTGTGCTTATTTGACAAACCATATCATGATGACTCTAACCGGATATCATCCATCCCTACACAAAATCGAAATTCATCACCGTATGCCACTCCACGTGCTAGTGCATTCGCAACCTACACTACGACAAATGTAGCTGTCGGTGTTGTGTGGTGATAAGTGGTCGATAAGATTGCAAGCTGATAGCTTTGATTCGGTTGACGGTTCGATAAGTCAGAGAACGACGTTCAGTATCTCACTATAGATCAGGAATTGATCTGGTACTGAACAGTTGGTCTTTTAATGCTATTAGGTGAAGCTAGCGGTACTGCACCTCATTAATTCTTCGGCCTCGATTCTTTGCCAGTGACTTTCCTGGTCATCATGGTGAATTGGTTTCGGTTGAACCGTTTTGCAATTTTCTGCAAGCTAACAATTCGACTTCTGCTGAATTAACTGGCGGCAATTTCTAAGTTGAATTGAATCAAAACTCGCAAGAAATACAACAGAAAAGACTGCATGATGAGTCATGACTACTTGATCCTTCCTAACAAAATTAAAATAAAATTTTTACCTTTGAGTGGTTATACGTTTCTGCCAAGTTTGGTAATTGAATTCGTCCCCACCTTGGTCTTGCAGTTTGCGTGTCATGTAGCACACTTGTAAATATACAGCATCCATTACTTTTCCTACCTTTTCTCTTCAACAAATTCAAGTGAATTAAGCTAATAGCTGGTGCTTTCATTTAATTTAAATTGTAATTCTCAAACTTAAATAACAAGCTCTTCCTCGTCGTTATATAACTAGAAAGCGAGACGTCAGGACAACACCCGCCGGTGAACACGTTAATCAATATCCCGATCTCGCTAGTAGTCACGCTATGTTATGTGAACCTTTGTGCTCATCTTCATATCAACGCTGGAGTCTCGCTTCCCCAGAAAATCAATATGGAATTTCAGAGTAGGTCAACGCCATTTAAGCCCGTTTTAGTTAAAACGGGCTCCTGAAATCTGCGGTATCCACCGGAGATTTCAGTAGGGGTGGTAAGTACGTAGGTTTTTATTATGCTTTAGCAAACCATGAATGTTTTTTTGAAAAACGTTTCAGTATGGTTTTAAGTACTTTTATCTCTTAACGCACCAGTTTTCCGTTTATTCCTATTCGAAGGAGATGATTTCGTTACGAGATTTTGGCTTTAGAATTTCCTGGTCTGCATATTTTGTGAGAAGGGAAAATTTGTGAATAGTTGATTTTTCAAATTGATTAATTAAATTTAAGGTTTATGGGAATTGGGGGTGTCCCAAAAACACTCGGCAATTTAAATTCAAAATACTAAATTTTAAATGTGTATTTAAAACGAAACTAAACCGATACAGTGATATTCTAACACATAAACACTTTGTTTATATGATTCTTTCTGCAATTCTTTCTCTAACCACCACAAGCGACTCCAACTTCGAACTACAAATACGATGTTGATGTTTTTAGACTTCTGCGGTCGACGTTTTCTTTTAAAGAATTTAGGCTTCCGGGTTGAAACGGCGTCGTGATGCCGTTTTTAGATTGAATTATAGGTATATAGGTTAAAGAAAGAATAATACTGCGTTTTTAATACGCAAATTAAATCAATGATTTAGCAAAGTCCGTTTATCCTTAGCAAAAATAATAATTATAATATAATAATATTTGTTTCCCTGTGGTACACATATGTGTAGGAGTTGCCAAAAGAAAAGGGGTACATTACTTAAGAGATATGATGTCAACTTTACGCCTAAACAAAACAAAGTCATCTACGACCTTTATATCATTCGGAAGCGCATTAACATTTTTGAGACTCATATAGTTAGGTGACTTTAACGTTTCATTGTGCCTTCAAAAAGAAATATTGAAATCGTGTAATCGTCTAGTAGTGATTTGTTCCAACATGCAATTTGTGTATCGTACATGTACTATTTGTGGCAAAATTAATATCATACCCCGATGGACGTGATAACAAACGTTTTGCCTTGTAGGAGGGGCCTATACGGCGAGCTGTTCCGGTTATCGCTGATATTTGCATATTTTATGACTGTACTTAAATGAATTCGTTTTCAAATCAGATATACGTACACTTTCAAAGAATTTGAGTTGCTCTACGAAGACAGCAGCGACGCAACATGCAGCAGCCCAGAAGAAGCACCATAAAATTGAGAGCGAAACGTCGGCATTCCCATGCAATTACGACGCGGTTTCAACCCGGAAACCCAAATTCTTTAAAAGAAAACAACGATTGCGGAAGTCTACAACATGTATCAAATATACGTATATTTCTGTGTATCTTAAATGTCCATTTTATATGTGGAAATAAACCAAATATATTAGCAAAATATATGTTTTTAATGAATTAAGAAGTGCCTTTCAGACAATTTTAATATCTAGTAATTGTAATATACGTATAGTTTAACTAAGGAATTATTTTACTATTTATAGTTGCAAGACACATTCATCGCGTTGCACAGGTGCAAATTCGAATAATTTTACAATTAATATTACCTAGTTCTAAAGATTGTAAAATTGTTATACACCACATATATTAATTTCCACAAAAAATTGATTATTCTGACGCAATTAATTAATAAAAATTGAGATTAGAATTGCAATCCTGATAGAATTCGACTCCACGACTCCCGCTTGCCACTTGCCGTATATTTTCTTACAAATCTTGGATTTTAATTTTAATTAAACAAATTCCCTATAATAATCTTTACGTTCTAGCTAAGTGACTAGGAGCTAGCAGAAGTTGCTATCAAATCGTTATTTGTTCTTCAGTATTGCTTTTTTAATTTGCTTTTGTGTCCTATAACCTTTGTAATTTCTCCAAATTTATTCCTATACGTATGTCCATAACAACAAATTATTTTCTATATTCCCAAAGGTTATGTAACAAAGCCGATATTCTGTTCTACGCATAATACCAATTCGTCGGCATATGACGCGTGGGAGATAACTCATTTATATTCCAACCGAATTTTCCGTTCACCGGAAATATTAATTTAATCAATACTCACCAGTCGATGCCTATCTCTGCTACCGGAAAATATTACCGGAACGGACGTTGTGTAAACAACGAGACCTATTTCGGTTTCAATGCGGTGCCGCTCAAAGCGCCCGCTTCGACGCTTCGACGAAAAAAAAGAACGTGAGCCTTTAACATGTGGTCGACTTTGAAATTTTCAAATCACTTTGAGGCTGCAAAGTTTTTTCATGATGACGTGTCAATTGCGCGACGTGGAGGTGTTCTGTTGTTGCGAATATTAGTCACATTATAAGTTTTAACGCCGCATTTCGCCGATATGAAAGTTCGATCATATTTGCAAAGTGTGGGAGAACTTAATTTACACCAGCCGGAGCCTTTAGGGCGTAATATTTTTGAAATAAATTGAATTTTATAACTTATTTAACTCATGACCTTCAAGATAACACCGTTTCCTCCAAAATGCTTATTTGAGGCAAAGATATATCCGATTTTTTCATCATAACCTTAGTTTTAATCACTTTGTCTGAGCAAACCGAAACAATTAATAACAATATATATTTCTGACTAATAACCAAGCCTGCAGAAACGAGTACACATCCTGTGAGCTTCACGAAATTAGCAGAGACTCGACAGACTCGTGTTTCGCCGACTCTCGGGGAAACCAGTAGCCAACACGAACCCATTTCATGAGACGAATAAACACGAGTCTGTCTAGTCTCTGCTAATTTCGTGATGCGCAACTCGTTTCTGCAGGCTTACTAGTAACTAGCGCTGGTATTCCGCGCGCCCTAATAGGACTGTATCCGTTGTACCAAGTATATACAGTAGACAACATAAGTAATGTCTCCCCTTGTCAACCACCGATTATCAACACTACCTTATGCACGTCAGAGCGGGCTTCGGATGTTTTCAGAATTCCAAGTAACGAAGCCCGCAGACTTGAATGAATAATGAATACGAAACAGCCGTATCTGTGGATTCGTTTCGCCGTTTACGGCTTATCGAAACGCCTTTTTGAGCGTTGGTAGTCGATCGTAGGTAACTGTTATATAATTTGGTATTAATTATTCATCTAATAATAAAATAATTTCCATTTGTGAATTTCCAACTAGTAGAAGCCTGCTACTCTCGCAGAGTTGTTGAGTACTTAAGTATTTTGTAGAGATCGATATAGCGTTAATTTCGACAATTTTAATTGATTAGATTATCTGGGTTAGATATTTGCATCAATGGTTGTTAAATATAATTATGAATTGCTTGGAAATTTCTTATCTATCGAGTTTTATGATATATTTACTTTACTATGTTTGATGGCTTACATCTCTTCAAGTTTTAGTTTACGATCTTCTCTTGACTTTCCTTAAATCCATGCCATTCCCGTATTACGATTATCATCTAATGCGTAAATAATTATCAGTAGATACGGTATAATTAGTAATTCTAAGAACAGTACTTTTCTTTAGAGTAATACGTTTAATGTGAGAGGATTAACCATGTCAAAATACATAGCATTGATTAAAATATTGGTAATATTTGCATCAGGTTGAAAGCAGTCCAAACCAGATTTTATGCAAATGAGAATTAACGTTTATTGTAGCATAAAGGGCAAAAATGAATTTTTTCGAAGTAACTGCGTATAGATATTTCTAGAGATTTCACTCTGGGCGGTAACAGCAAAAATTACGTTCTGAAAATGATACCGCTTAAAGTGTGTATTACTTGTAGTTTACTCGCGACTGAAAATTAATGCAACTTTAGATTGACGACACCTCAAATGAACATAATTAATTAATTAATCACATACATTATTGTTAACTTTATTATATTTTCTGCGGCTATTATTTATGCTTTTTGAACTTAAAACGATAGTCTCCAATCTTTTCAATCCAACGATTCATCATTATTGCTTTTTTGTTTTGTTATGAGTTGTGACCTCACGATTCTTGCCTGGTTTAGTCAGTTTTGAAATTATACATAAATGTATAGAAAAGACTTACTACTCATGTTGGTAGGGTCTATTATAGTAACAATAAAAATTAGCCAAGGGAAATATAGTTTAGTATATCTTCAAAATTAAATTTTGTACGGCTATTAATCAAATGCGATGTTTTATAGGATGCAGATATTGTAATTGCAGACCCCGTTTTTCTTTTTTTTGTTAGAAAGAATTTGAAGAGTTAATTAGAGAATGGATTGAAATTATATACACTCCCCGACAAAAACTTAGACGCAGTAAGATGTTTTAAGGGTTTTAAGGGTTACAACATTTCTTTGCGAAACTAGCAAGATATTGCTAGTTTCTCAAAGAACTAGAGAGAAGAAGTTACTAATTAAGTTTTTATTCATAAAAGTAAAATAAACTTAAAAATATCTCCTCCAGTAATATATGAACTAAATAATGAATTATTACTCCAATGTTTAAACAATTTCTGCGACAAAAATTTAGAGGCTCTGTTGCAAATGTAAAACAAAATTAAACAAATGAGTGATCAGTAATGCGTAGATCTTCCATTGTTCTTAATCACTTCCAGTAGTCTGTTATTAGTAGATTTATATAAATTTAGCACATAATTTTGAGGGATATTCTGCCATTCAGTCACTATTGAAGTTTTCAGTTCCTGTACCGTGAAATATTGACGGCCTCCGCCATAAAGGCGACGTGCCAATTCACCCCACATGTTTTCGATAATGTTTAAGTCTGGTGACCGTGCCGGCCACTGTAAAGTTTTAATCTTTTTCTCTTTAAACCATTCAGTAATAGTTTTTGCTTTATGAATTGGCGCGTTATCTTGCTGAAAAACAAAATTGCGCCCGGCCCATTGGTTTCCAAAACGTAGAAGATTGTCACGCAATAAGTCTTTATACGTCACAGATGTCATTTTGTTTGTGCAAAAGACTATACCACTTTTATCGCGAAATCCAATCGCTGCCCATATCATCCACCCCCTAATTGTCTGGTCATTTTTACGTTTGGTTGCTTTCTCAGATCATGATAATAATGCGAGTACCCATCCGGCCCGTCCAAATTAAAATGTTTCTCATAGGAAAATATAACTTTTTCCCATTGTTTCTTCCAGGATACGTGTTCTTCAGCAAATTTCAACCTCGCTTCTTTGTGTTTCGCCGAAAGTGGCGGTTTTCTCAACATTTTCTTCCGTGACATTACCGGTGACTCCTTTAAAATCCTTTGAACATTACGCACGTGCGTTTGTACCCCCACCTGTTCTGCAATAACTCTCGCCGACGCAGAAGAATTGGATGCACACCGCAATGTCATGCGTTTATCCTGCTCACTTACAGTTTTCGGTCGCCCCTGACCTTTTGGTTTGCCGTAATTTCCCGGATCTTTTAGGAAATTTCTGACGGAATGATCGCTTCTTCGTAACCGACGAACAATTTCCTTTTTACTAACACCATCCTAGTGACAGGCTAGAACCCCTTTCTATCAAAGATAATTGCTTTTTTCTACCCATATTGCAAACACTTTATAAAATATAATTTCTCGTGGTGAAATGTGTACACTTTACCAGCACAACCACTGCAAATAAGGAGAAGTATCAAATTGAAACATTTTCGCTTATATTAATATAATAAATGCACCGGGTCTAAATTTTTGTCGGATTTAAAATTCCTATTTTGATCTGGGAAAATCTCAATTACCCCTCATAAAGCAATAAATACCCAGAAATATCTATAAATGGACTATTTACATAACGAGTATTAATAACCCTCATTTACATTTTATATAATGTCCATAAACTTTGTTTCGTAAATAAAAACGATACCGCGTCCATGTTTTTATCGGATAGTGTATTACTTTTTCGCTTGAGGTGGCTAAGATTACTTATGATACGCTTTAATGTAGGGGTTTCCATGAAATTTAAACTTAGTTCCAACACAAAATTCAATATTCACCACAGCTCAGCACCCTATCTCAATCTTCTGAAACCGTAAAGTTGCTACAGTGTAAACGGTAGAAAGCCGACATTTTACAGATAATGTAGCAGTATTTTATTGCACTTTTAGTTTCATCTAGAAATAAACCAACGTAAAATAGATTTTGTATGTCTATTACTTGCAGATTTCCAGTTGTTTATAATTTTGTTTCTAATCACCTAAATGTGGATATATCAGTTTCCTTAAAAAATTCGGATTTTAGCATAATTTTTTACGAGATTAAATTTCATATTTAGTTCTGTTTAGGCGTGGCATTAAACACGTTCGGAACACACAGGGTGTTCTGTTAATTAACACCGAGCTTTCCCAAATTCAAACATCAGAAACGTTGTAATAATACTACATATATTTGTTCTGCATCCACCATATAGGAAATTTATATCTAACATTTTTGTATAGTGATATATTGAGGACAAACGAGATATTCATAGTTAAACACAAATCCTGCATCTGAACATTGGATCCAAGCAGTTTCTGGTGTTAGTATTATTCGGTTACTATGGCAATAGTAAAGAAAACATCCTAATATGTTTTACATATCAAAATACCTTTAATATATTAATTCATATATATCAATTGCTCAACTGGATAAATAAATTGTTCTATTCTGCATAAATATTTAAAATGGTATTTATCTAGTTATTATTTTACTTTCATATTGTACTTATTTAAAATTTGTCTCTACTTACAGTTTTATTTATTACGAATATATGCTTTTTTGTTAGGTTGCAAGCGTTTCTACTTTAATTTTGAGAAGTGGTTTTATTTTAATTTTGTTATTTTATTTATTGCTTGTTTCGAACAATAAAATCATTCAAGATATATATATATATATAAATCACTATAATTCTGAAATTATTCATAAACCTCGTGATAAAATACGGAGAAAGGAGTTGGATAGACTGACTTACTTGGATGAAACGGCTTTCAGGTTGAATGTGATAAATATTACTTTCCCTAACCAAAAAATAATGCTTCCTCATGGTACTGATGGAATCATTTACAGCAAAAGCAATACACCACCTGCGAACATGTTTCTGCTTACCCGGTGTCATCAGCGTGGTTCTGAGAGCATTCTTGCTCCACCTTGTATCGCTACTTGTCTCACAGTTAATCCCGCAACATTCGAAACAACTAGACAGACATCTCTTGGCGCCCTCTAGTGCCAAAAAACACATGCCTGCGGTTCAGAAAGCAGGGATTGCTACTATATCATTAGATGTAAAGTTATTTCTTCATGTATTGTATAGAGTAAATGTTAACTAACAGTTATCTAGTAAACCTACCGTTTGTGTCAGCTACTTGCCAGCGGTAATATGACAATAATGTTGTAATTCACTTTTAATTAATGCCTTGTACCATGTGCGACGCCATACCATTGTAGTTCACGAGAGATAAAGCGTATTAGCTGCCGCAGAGAATTTAATCTTTGATGGCTTGGCGTTTTATATTGTACGCCCCCTGTTCGTTACCTAATTTGGGAACTAATTTAATTAACAAATGTTTGTGTCGCAATCAAATCATCCAAATTTAATTAGAAGTAAAGATTCCTCAACGCGGTTAATTACTGTCGAAAGCTCTCGTAAATTTGCAAGATTTCTACGTCAGTAACGGCGACGGTTCCACGCGCAATTTACTTTTCAATCTAGATGATCGGAGGCGATAAGTTTAATTAAAAATCTTCGCGTTGCGATCTTCCTATCTTCGTGATTCGTTCGCGAAATATCACATTTCGCATTCATCTAACGAGCAGAGGAGCGATGTAATTATGAAACGTTTCCAATTTCAGCCTATTGTGTTTCTCGTTCAAGGTAAATAGCGAAATCCAACCTTTCTTGATCTTTTTCTGCGTGCAATCTGCGTAGAATTGCCGACGATTGTCTATTTTTAACGCAAGCGCGTGTAGAACTATATCTGTATATGTATGTGTATGTTGCACGCTTTCTATACGAACTATTTCTGTCACCTTCATAGATATTCATGTGTGTACATACGTAATGGATACGCATATGGAATATATTGGTATGGATAAGTGTATTCATGGAACATAGATATAGATATTTTACATCAAGCCGATTGGATTTTGACAGGGTTTGCTCTTATGCTAATGGGCTAGTCGTGTAAATGCATGAATTTATCTGAATTTATTAAACATACGTATATACTGGGAGTGACCTAATTCTTCTTGGTTGACAAAATATACACATTTCTAATTAAAAAAGAAATACCCAAAAGAGAACTGAGAACCTCTAAAATTTCACAAATGATATTAATTACAACGTATGAGAATTAGCAAATGTGACTGAAGAATCTTTAAATTTATAAAACACGGCGAAGCTGAAGTACGAGAATGGCATGAGTAGTAATCGTGTTTGGAATTACGCTCACCCGTTTACGTCGTCACCCACCGCTATTGATGATCACTATCCCTTAATCGACGTCTGCCGAAATTTCGGAGAGATTCATGGAGTAGTGTTGTCTTGAGAGCCGTTGAATGTGATCAACTTTATGTATTTGTGGAATCGTGGAAAAAGGATAATTCCCGTCAGTGTTTCGATTTCTTCCTTTGGATGGGAAAACTTGTGCAGAAACAAAAAAGAATTTGGATGTAATGCACCTACTATGACCGCCCTGAGATACTGGTTTAATGAATTTAAGCATGGCCGAACATCCGTCATTGATAACGAGCGCCGTTGAGGTGATTACGAACGATATGATTAATAAAATTAATAAAGTAGAGGGATTGTTCATATAGTAAACATGTCAATTGAACGGATGCAAGACATATTTTACAAAAAAATTGAGTATGAATAAATTATTGGGGGTATTGCTAATTTTTGGTCAAAAACGGAATCAGGTGATAACTTCAAAGTAACGTTTGGACATGTTTAAACGCAGTATGAGTGAGTCCTTACAGCGTTATACGACTGTAAACGAGACATGGGAACATCACTTTCCAGGGGAACGTGCACCAAAGAAAGCGAAGACGATTCCATCAATTGGAAAAGTTTTGACCACGATAATTTTGATTGATTATTTGGAGAACTGAACTAAAGAGAAAAAGGGTACACCTAACGAAGAAAAAAATTCTCTGCCGTCATAATTGGGACAGCATTGCTAGTCCAGTTACGGTACGAATTGGTGGTTCATCCACCATATTCACTAGACTCAACCTCTTGCGACTTCTTTCTTTTTCCAGTCTTGAAAAAATGGATTTACGATAAGCGGTTCACATCATTGCCCAAAATAGATGCCCATTTGCAGAGTTCGATAAATCGTATTATTTAGATGGGCTAAAAAAGTTGGAATATCACTGGACTAAGCGTATAGAACTATGCAAAGAGATTATGCCGGGAAATAAATTTACTAAATGCAAAATAATTAAAACAATTAATCAACTTTTTTTTCAAATCTATGTTTTTATTTGTGTTTTAAATATGATCTATTGAAATTCAAAAATGAAGTAGAGAAACTAAATTAGGTAGCGCCACGTACCGATGAAGTATTTAGCTTTTTCAAAATTACAAGAAAATACGTGTCGCTAAAGGACATTTATAGTAAAAGTTTTAAATTTTCTTTGCTTACTAAGATATCACACTGCCCCATTTCCCCACCACACACCCTCAAAGAAATGGCTTGTGTTTTTGGAGGTGTAAATGAATTAAAGATTTATTCATATTTTCGCGGATTCTTAAAGCAAAACGAAATGTTATTGCACCTATTACTTTTTATCCTTCAATAAACCTCTTAATTACAATTTCATTTCAAACGTAACCTAACAGAACATGAAGGTTAATACGCAATAGCAATCAAAGTAAAAATCTTCTAATTCATAACATCTTATGAGAGGATCCACTTCTATAAACTTTAAACCTTACATGCCTACGCGCGGACTAAGTCACAAACATCGGTTATTTATGTGCGTAACTGAAATTTTGCGAAGATGTTTAATTCAGTTTTGTAATTATAGCTGTAAATCTCAAAGGTAAAATCGAGTGCGTTCTTAGATGTAAGTTAGTAATTAAATAAAGCAACTAATTACGACTGTAAAGTTTCCTGTTTCTGATTTTGTGCGCTTTGGAAAACATATAAACCAGCTTTAGACATTCTTGAATTAGATCTTGGGAAAATCTACCGATTAATTTCAGAAATATTTGTACAAGAACTGAAACGTAATTGCTCTTTTTGTGCTTATATTCAAAGGCTGACGCATCTCCGAAAGTAATTAAAATTTTATCTTGAAATTTTAATTTCATTGCACTATTAACATTGATTAATAATAATAATAGTAACAACCCATTAGTCCTATTTTAGCATTGATTGTAATGGATTTTCTTTTGGACAGTGTAACACCACATTTACCTTTTCACTAAAGGTTTTTGTTCAAATTTGTTGATGACACCGCTTGTGATACTCCGCATGACAAAGTTGATACTCTTCTTCATTTATTTAACACCTTCAGTTTACTCTCGAAGTAGAACATCAAATAAGTATACCGAATTAATTAGAACTGCTGACTGATGACTATAAGCACAGACTGGTATTAGAAATAAGAACCAACAGCATCAGCAAGATTTCTAATGGGATATCTTCAAAACTAATCGGTTAGAGCAAAACAAGGCGAAATGTAATATTCTTCTCTCTTTCATGTTCAATCAACCTGCCCACGCCAACATATGGTAAATATTTTGCCTTTTCCGAATACCAATATAAACCTTAAACATGCATTCTAAATATACTTTCGGAATTTAGACAAGGACCCCACGGAAATGAAATTTTGACAAAATAAGTGAATCATAAAGGATTTTGTGCAAATCTACTAGCAAGGCGTCTCTGCTTCCAAATAACAATTTAAGTTTCCCGAAGGAAAGCCCCGCTACATGCTGTCTAAATCTTAAGTCAGAACCAATTGTGTGGTTTAAGTTCTTAACGATCTTGGCAACAACAATAACTGAATTCCATGTCCACCAAATAACCTGACAGCTGTTGTATTAGAGTTAGTAGTAAGCTCATGGGTTGAAAAGGCGTCGAATACAGACTAAAGATCTTGATTTATTAATGCGATACTCGCATGCACCTGCTTGGCATCAAATGAATAATGAAGCTCAACATTATCAGCGTACATATGATAACTGCAAATTTTCAGGTCTTTTAGTCAGAATGAAGAATTCATATATGAGTATGTGACCTAATATACTTGCTTGCCGATCTATTGATATAAAAGGGAACACAAAGTTAATGAATAAAGAGAACGGACCATTGTCATATTCATTTTTTAGGGTAATGACAAGAGACCCTTACCTCTATCTTTTCGTATTTTTCGCAAGTCTTAGGTTTTGGGTGTGTAAGCGGCGAAAGCAGATAATTGCAAATAATTTTTTCTCGAAAGTGGAGATAGACATGTTAGAATTAGTTTTTCTCACATCATTCGGTCATACGGTTGATAATAAGGATCCAGGTATCTTCGAAACAGCTGTTCCAGACTAATTAATTAAACTTGTGGAGTGCGGAGTGTGCCGATACTTTAACGTTATTTCTCTACTAGCACTACCAGTTGCCCGTTGTCTATACCATGTATTTACAAAAAATGGAGAATACTTTTATTTCTGGAGTCCATTAAATCATGTTCATCATTAATTAACGCTTACCTTGTTAATATAGCTGCTTTTTATTGGAAAACGAACTGAAGTCGAGGTTGCCGTTTAAAAAAATTATTTCTTTCCGGTTAAACGCATGAATCGGTTATTCTAAACAATTTGTATAACACTTTTCATACTTACTGATAATTACAAATACCTACCTTGTGTAATTCGTAAATGCTGATATTTAAATTTGCATATGTTGAAATTTTTAGAAAAGATTCTGAAAGTATGTGCATGTTGGACCTATCGCTTGCGCTTAAGAGAGTTATGCAAGGAACATGTAATATACAGGGTGTTATATTTGAAATAAAAAAAGGTTTATGTTTAAATTACTTAATAGTCCTTCGTGACTCTATATAGAAAGAAATAGACAACTTTGAGCCTAAATGTTAAAACAGCCTGTTTGGCCTCCGTTCTCAATCTCAGCGATAAGACTGACTTAACGTGATTTATATTCTGATGGATTATGATATAATCAAACATATGTTCTTGAATTTTTAATAAAAGCATGGCTTTAAACTTTGATTATTTAGTTATGTACAGAGAATTTTTAAAAAACGTCATATTTAACCAGTGCAAACTCTAGTACGCAGTTTGCAAAATCGAAATTGATTTGAAATTGAACTCTCGACCTCTGACTGTACACGTAATTTTGTAAAATGAAACGTTTTTGGGTCGCCCACATTAGGAATCAATTTAGGTCAAGTATAAAAGGTTAACAATTACTTTTCGCCCATTTATAGCTACAAAACGATCAATAATCAACATTAATTTAATTTCTTATTTATTTATGAATTTATAGTAAACTAAAATCATATTTATAGTAATTTATTTGTTTTCAACTTTTATTTCATATTCTAAATTAAAACTGATACTTTTAAGCAATAACTGACCTAGTTTCAATCCAAATGCGAATGCTTCTTGTCAACTATTTGAACATTTCTAGAAATCAATAATAGAACGACAAGGGAGTAATACAGCTTATCCATTTTCGAATGTACACACAATAGAGTTAGTAGCCCCGTAAATCGGATGGAAAACAAAGGTTGCCGCTTTAAAAATTGCTTACATTTTTGGATCATATAAGTACACGGTAAAACACAGTACAATAACGTATTTGTTACTTTTGCGATAAATAAAACAATAGAGTAACATATTACCTGTGTTACAGATTCTTACTAAAAGAGCAAAATTGCACATAAGTATGTGTCGGTATTTTTAGAATGAGGTATGCGATCTTTCATCGGAAAGGCATTCAGCGTGGATGTAGATCTGTAGAATACGTGACCTATTTAATAGTATTTCTGCTGTGCGAACTATATCAATTTTTTTCATTTTATATTGAGATAGTACCTCGTGCCTGTGTCGAAAAATAAAGGCAACTAGAGAAATAACAAATAAATTATTTTTTTTATTTAATATTTGCAAATATTTAAAACTTAATCAGCAGGCTTCCAAGCTTATCATAAAACAATTTAGGTTTCTGTTGGAATAAGATATGGTTACTTTGGACGGCAATTTAACGTTAACTTACACCCTATAGCTTCTTGAGATACCTGGTAGGGTAATAGTGCAAGATTCTTCGATAACACCTTTACTATTGATATCTAATACAAAAGAAATACAAGAATGATAGATGCGTGTTAGAAACATAATCTAAAATTGGTTTGACATAAACAATGGGTCGTTTTTGAGATATTATTCCCCCAACCTGCAAAATTAGACATCAGAACTTTCAAGTTTGATGCAATTTGCGTTCCTATTACCTCTTCAAGTGTAGAGTGGCCAGTCGTTTTAGCAAATTGAAAGGGAAAACAAAATAGGTATTATTATTGTTCTTCCTGCAGAAACTGCAAAATATCATTTTTCCTAAAAATAAATAGTCGATATGATCATAAATATAGTAAAATATGTGACAACACCATAATTTTTGTTAGAGCAACTACATATTTTATTGGATTAAGTAACCAAGTTGTAATTGTTACTAAATTAAATTATTATTTTAAAAATACAGGGAATTATTGTATCAAATTTTTCCGTATCTATATTCCCCAGAAGAAACCAAATGTAGGATATTCTTATTCATAGTTTTAATTTTACCATTAATTCGAGGTGACAATAGACTGTGATAGTTTGAATACGAGGGGTTCTGGTACGGACTATCTAAATATAGGGTTTATATGTGTTGGAGAATCGCGATTCCAGGTTAGTTCTCTTTTCAAATTTTAATACTCGTTAAATTTCACCAGTTAATACTTATTTGAATGTAAATTGCCGAAAGAATGTCTAGGAAGATTCCCAAATTTCACCCACCCTAGAATTGATTAATTAATTTTGAAGAAATCAATTATTTTCAGATTTTTCCCCGCTTAAAGCATTACTGAAGTTTACTCTAATTTTTACAAATAGCAAAAATATGCTATGCTACTCTGAGACATGTGACACGACTAACAACTATACAATACACAATTTTGCCAACGTACGTAGCAACTTTATAAAGAAAGATGTTTAATTTATGATTTTTCGACTGTGATACGATTGGAATTATTCTCGTAATTGTTGCAGGACAATCTTTACAATATGACGAAATTGAACAGAAGGCAAGTTATTTATCCGTTCCACCACTACCGTCATTGACTGGAATATTAAGTCCAAATCTCATCTCACTCTCTCCCTGTCTAGAAAGTAGAAGATAAAAGGTGTTGAAGCTATTGATTATATTAGCCACCAGAGGGATTTCGATTTTAAACGAGCGGACACAAAATTCACTATGCGTGGTGCAAATGACGGCTAAGCTCGATGTTGTAAACCACTAAAGTATATATACATTCATAGATCCTATTTTAGAATAAAAAATAGAGTAACATTTTTCTGAGTAATTTTTTTTCTTTTCTTTTGGGGGTTGTCGCATTTGATTGTTGGTAATATAATGTCTCGTTGTTGATCGCTAATAGTTTGCATCCCACATGTCTATTGTGTCTCTCCTTGCCTAACTACTCATTTTTGTGAATTGTTACCTCATATGGAGGCGCGGATATTGGTTTGGATAAATTAATTATTATAGATAGTGTATATTTCTTTATGTGAACTTAAACATTACGCATTACGCAATATCTAAATGAACGAAATACTTTTAATAGGTGATGCATATTCAACGATAAGCAGTTTATTAATCCTGTTTTAAGACAGCCTAGGTGGAAGAGAGGGGACATGTTTGTGTACAGGCTTAGGCCCTTGGCCTAGAGTTTGAGTTATTGAGAATACAAGAGGATCAAAAATAGCTAGAAAGATTATCATGTAGCATCTTGTGTCTTACAATCGTAACAGGGTTTTTTGTTCCATTTTGTCCACCACGTATTTCCGTTTCTATTGCAGACAAAAAGAAAGGTTTTAATAAAAGTTATAGTGTTCTGTCTCTACCGATTAAAGATGTGATAACTATTAGAATTGCATACAGAGGTCGTTCCCTGCGAAATCTATATTTCCATTTTTATTTTTTGGACAGCCCTTCACCTCCTGATTCCAAGTATTTAATATTATATAAAGTTATTTAAAATAATTTGCGATCTACTTTACCAAAAAGGAAACGTAAGACATATAGTCAGTAGGAAATAGATACAAGAATAAACATTTTACAAAACTACTTAATTTAAATTTAAAGGAATCGCACAAGAAATATTATCTTCTTAGCTTTTGTGTTGCATTAGAAATACAATTGTCTGTGCATTCGTTAAAATTATCAATTTCATCCTGACTCTTCTGTCTGATAGTGCTAATTATAATTCACTTTTGTTTTCGAATATATGTCTACTGTTGATTTAATATTAAATAGAGAGAATTGACCTATCTGCTTGCGTTGACTCCATTCTTGAGTAAACTGTAACTGTGAGCTGTTGGACCAGGAATATATTATTCAGCTTGTGGTTACACTTTTTTGAAGTTCGATAAATCGTGGAAATGCTATTATTTAGATAAAAGCAGAACATCTAAGAAAGTTATCTCCCTTGCATGCATTAATAAAGTTCTTATTTAAAGTCCCTATTTAACTTTTATCCTCAGAATTAAGCAAAGTATTAAGATGTTCTTCGTTTATTCTGACATGACGCTTTTTCGTGCGAAATTTTTAGTATTTGCAGAAGGAAATTGTAGATTTGGATGCAGTTCCAATTGAAACATATCTGCTTCTACTACTGTTCATATAAACAGATAATATTTCTTTTTTTCAATTGTGTAACCCATGGTACTAATTACTTAGTCGTATACGATATAATATATTTGGAGTCAGGAGATGAAGAGCTATTCAGAAATATAAAAATATGCAGGGTGTTCCGTTAAATGAAATAAAACTATATTTTGGTGGTCGCGCCTTCTATATACAATTAAAATTTGTATCCGATGCTACAAGTTTTATTTGAAAATTTGCGTTGTATCTGCTATAGCAACGGAAATAAGTAATAGCCAAAATAAAATGAAAACCTCTGTACATCTGTTTCGCATTATTTTTCTTCTGCAGAAAATTGTGTTAGTCCGTGAAATGCATCATATATTTAAATATATGTTAGATACGACAACTGTTGCAAGTGCTGCTTAGCTATTCATTAAAAAACAATAGTAGAGCATTACGATTAAATTACTAGTACTTTATATAGTAATTGATATAAGTAAGTATTTAATAATTTACGTTAGTTTCTCTTAAGAGAATTAAAACGTTCGTTTTTCTTTCCTTTTTGCATCTTTATTGACGCTCTAAAGCTGTTGCCGCAAGGTAGCGTTATATAGGATTAAAAAATCATTATTATTCTTAGACCAAATCAACCTATAAATTCATGTAGATAAATCTCAATCCACAGGTCCGTTGCGGGAATTGCATATATGTAACTGAAAGCGACTCTCTGATCTGCTATGTTCCGTTAAGGGTACCCAAAATGCCGAACATTGTGTGTAAGATAATCAGAAAATTATTTTGTCCAATATAGGCAAAAAGTTCGAACTAAATTAAAACAGTTATCTTCCCATTCTTATGTGCTTCTTTCTACAGAATTGTTTAATTAAATTAATTATTGCTCTTGAATTATAAATAACACAAATACTTCTGAACAAAAGTTTCTGTTCTATAAAAGCTAAATGTTGGCAAAAGAATGATTTCATTTATTCGTTTGATTGTTTGGATATTAAATTTATCGCGAATCAAAATTAAATTAGCAATTAACTTCACACACACTGGTGAAAGGTCATCGGAAAGTTACGATTTGGTATAAATCTCCCGAGATTCCTTCGATACTGTTACTATTCACATCTCAATATTCAGAAATCTACATATTTTTCGTTACGGAGCTGCGTACTAAATGTTACCTATTTGTTTATGTAAGTAAACTTATTAACAACCATGTATATTGACATCGAATCTAGTTTATTTTGCAGAAAGAGAAAATAAACAGAAATAGCCTTCACACTACATTTTCTTGGCATTAGATATACATACATTATTCAACGTGATACAACGAAAATAGCGGATTATATTTGAGTCGCCCATAGATCTGAAAGACTCGTGGAGAATTTTTTTAACTTACTCGAACTTACATTTTCTAACCGGACCATATCACTTATTTTGAATTTAATTTTTTTTTTGAGAAGTATTCATGAAAAGATATATGTGTTCGTCTATTTAGGGTACACAGAAATTACGTAAAGCCATAGTAGATATATTTTTTTGCTTTTAGGTGCACAAAGACACAAACACTTTGACCTTATAATTAGTTATCATTGAAAACCGTACGTTTTACGAAAAATAGAATACGAGTTAGAGATACTTATTGCAATAGAAGCATTGTAATTTTGGATTTTTGTTCATATTATTTTTTATACAGCAATTGGGAGGAACGGACCAAACTTTCGTATGTTCTTATCTGGTTTCATTTATTTGAAAGTAACAGCGTAATTAAAAATCTTTAACTAGCGTTCCTGTAGATGTTTCAAATTTTTGTTTGTTTTCGCGTTTAGAACACTAGAACGGCCAAATTATGACCGTCCTAATGCTGTTAAATTCTCGGCTGTGGCTATTCTAGCTTTAAATATAATGAAATATTTACTGATAATGGACAGTTTTCGTTATTAATTGGAAAAAGGAAAAAGATATTACTATACCGTTTTCGCTACTTTAGTCTATCAAAGCTCTTCAAAGGCAACATAAGGAAAGCATATTGTTATATTTGAATTATTAGGGTTAATTGAGAAAAACTCGTAGAGTTGAGAATAACGCCGTCCGGTACATTTCTTAAACATTGACGGGTGATACAAATTGGGACGTTTAAATCAGCGCTGAATACCCTTTCAAACAGGTTCACGTTCCTTTAATTCGAATAAAAACTGTACAAGTTATAACAGGTTTAGTTTCACATGATTCGGCAACGTCTACTACATTTATTATTCACAATATGACAAAACGTGTTTAACAGAAATGGTGCGTAATTAACTAAGGTTTTTAAGTTTCAAATTATAGTTAATTCTGGAACTTTTGTCAATTAATTTAAAGTTTACTGTTGACCATCGCAACTACGCCTCTTAGTGGTCATGTTTTGAATTTAAAAATACATGAAAAGGCCAAAAACAAAAGAAACTTATTAACTAGTTAAGTTTACATTCAAGAAATACGTTTCCATATTTAACAAAAATAAAAATAAACTTCTTTTAAATTGATTTAGAAATCGCAATTGTTTTAGTACTAATGGTAGTTTATTAGGCAAGGCATAGGCAAGTCCAGTACAAACCCTTTTCGGTTAAGTATAGGAAATATATATTTAGCGTTCCAAATGCTGTAGTCATGTTTACTTTTGGAACTTTAAAAATGTTTCTTATTTTAAATATATGCTGTAGCGTATTGTTACATTTAAATATGTTCTGCAGCTGGCCATAGTGTTCACGTTGAATATAATTCTAATGATACTTTTTTTTAGCCAAATACACTCTATTAACATCGGCACTTTGTCCCCGAAAAATTATTCGATGTACGCTGAATATGGTATGAATATAAGTCTTGCTCGTGGAGTATGTTTATTACCCATTTTTATACACCTTCTTCAAATAAGTCCAAATTATTTTCTTTTTCTTGTAAACCTTGTCAAGTAGCTCGTTCAGATGTTATGTTAGCAGTGGGAAGCATTCCGGCCTCGCACGGTTTGTTGAAAACCCTGATAAATACGTTTTTAGCAGGATTTCCCTGACGCAAGGATATTTTTATTTTATTTAAGGCCCATCAATTTAAAAGTAGCGAAAATTGTGACCATTTACTAAAATTTTGTAATTACGCCATAACATGAAGACAAATGAAAATCGGATAAGAACATATGAGCTTTGTACGTTGTTTTCACGTGTACAATACACTCCTAGAGTTGGGTCTGTCCCTCCCGACTTAATTTTTGAAAACCGAAAATTCGATTCTTAAATACGTGTAAAAATTTATTATTCGGTCAAGAACTTGGAGCGCATGTATATAAATAACATTTTCCGATTGCCATTGGAAAATTTTGATGAAATACTACTTTGGAAATAATATATTCTTATGTCTTATCGTTTTTGTTGATTTGTAGCTTTTTATGAATTCTGTCGACTACAATCTTTATCCAATAAAGTTTGTAATCGTCTATTTTTGATTGCTATTTTTGGTATGAAACTATATAGACGATCTGCATGTAGTTTTTAAAGTGCTGCTCATTATTTCGGTATTCATATTTGCATGTATTTTTCCTTTTGGCTCTCTCTTCATGTTTTACCATATATACCCACATAAAACCGCGCCACTAGATGCTGAGGCCAAAGCCACCAAAAGATCGAGGGAAATGATAAAGCTCGTGAGATGGCTAAGAAAGCGGTGAGTATACATTCTATTCGTCTCGGCCTTTATTATGGCCTACAGAAGAGCCACTTGAAGCCTCAGATTAGAAAATGGGGGAAAAAAAAATCAAAAGACTACTAGCAAAACGCATCATGGCAATGTCAGGTCAATTTCACCAAAGATAAAAAAAAACATGCTAAAAATACGATATATACAACTTAGGAAAAGCGAACCTATTCTGTCTTTTATGCCAGGAAGAGCTAAGAATGGCAGAACACATACCACGCAAATGCAGTATCATCAAGATACACACAAAAAGAAATGACTTTGATTAAGGATATTAAGATTATTTCAACCAAACACATGTTACCTGAATGAATATCAGACTCGATATCAGAAATTGAAAAATGAGCGTTTAGTCATTCCGTTATTTAATGGTGATTGCTTAGTCACAGCTAATTTTGACTTTTAATGAAAATTAAGTTATTTATCCGTTTCATTACTACCGTCGTTGGCTGGACTTAATATAATCTCTTAACTCTCCCGCTTGCTATAGTAGAAAATAAAAGCTAACCTAGATGTTGTAACTTATAGCACTATATATAACACTTTCTAAATAATAATATGTAACTTCGAATTGAGTACTTAAAGTATAGAGTAAATATTGATATTCTTCAATTAAGAATTTTTTTTATATCCTCTCAGCTGAAGGACGCAGACCTTAGTTGCAGTACCAAGATTTAACAAAAGTCACCAATATTATAACGCACATTAAGGACACTGTTATAACAAATCTATTTAAGTCGCGCAAACAACGTGGCCCTCTTCAATAATTTATCAAAAAAAGTTTTTTTATTAATTTCAAAACTGATGTATGGCCACTTATTAGAAATTTTATTGAAATAAGTACAAATCTAGAGCAAATTTATACGTGCAGAGAGCTCATCGCCTTAGAATAGTAGTGGCGTACAACGAAACAAAATCAATAAAGTGTAAAAATACGTCTCTTATCGATTGGCTACCTAAAAATACATCCACCGCTTCTAGTAGTCTATATATAATTGTATTTCAGCGCTTGCATCGTAATTTTCCACCACAGATTAATGATTATCAAGATCATGTTTAAAGACACACCGTGAGTGAATTTAGACATACAAATAGCTTTATTGAGGAACATTTTTGTGGTTTGTAGATTCTATACAGAAGGTAGATGTGACGATATCATTGTTTAACTTAAATACGAGTGTGTTACACACATGCAGAGACATCAAGTGACCCCTTTCGCACGGCAGATTATCAAAGCATGTCAAAGATATTATTGCTGGTGAGTATTTCCAATCTAAAGGTCTGTTTGTTATTTGAAACAACAGTAAATTAATAAGATTATTCTTATAGTACATCATGATCTCGCATGACCCTTTTCATACGAAGGAATGTCTTGAAGTTCCAAAAATGATCGTTTTCAGGTCCGATACATGCGTTTTAATACTGCTGCGATACAAAGATTCTAATTCCTTCATTACCTTCTTAATAGTATGTTTACATTGATACGCTCAAACAAGATTAGTATTTCTATGGTAGTGTTAATAAAATAATGCATGAATTCGTTTTTGGTTAGGAAAATAATTTTCATGTGAATTTTTGATATGCCGTTTCTTTGACGAAGTAGCGATAGCGATAAATACAGGATGTTTGGTTCACCGACGTATATTTGAAAGAAAGTGGTAAGTTAGTCGGTTTGAAACTTGCTTAACCAAAAATGCTATTATGCAAAGTGTCACGGTTTCTGAGATAAAGCCAACTTGGTTAGTTTTGATATTTATTCCATCAAATAAAATTATTCCATACACTCTACATGTAATAAAAAAAATGATCATAGCAAAAATAGTCTTATTTAATTGAATCACTAAGTTGGCTTTTTCTCTGAAATGGTGACACTTTGTACAGTGGTGGTTTTGGTTAAATAAGTTCCAAACTGAATCACCCATCACCTGCTTTTAGAAATACGTCGGCGAATCTAACAATTTGTATCCATTAATGTAGGATATTCATGTACAGCATGGTGGGTGGCAGATAATTTTTTTGCTGAATAATTTAGAGAAAAAGTTTTCAAACAAAACATATTGAAGAGTAAGCGCTGCGGCACATATAAAGTTATATTCAGGTATACAGGTGTTTTTTTAACTAAAACAGCCTATATATATTTATATACATAAAGAAGGCTGACATGAATTAAAAAGGAGCATCTAAATCTGTAATAATATACAGGCCATTCCATTGAAAGACATGGACGTAATTTTCTGTTGTGCAGAATTTTTCACTGAATATTTTTTATTTGAAAACCTTTCCTTTAAGTTACTCAGGAAGGAAATTATCTTTCACCCACACAATACGCGGAGATCGCCTCCCATATATACGCATATGCCATGAAAATTATGTTATTTGCCGTAATGTCATTGTTGAGATAGGGCAATCAATTTGTATATTCTACTTGGTACTACTGTTATTTTGCACAGGTTTGTATATAAGAATTAGTAAAATACAACGAAATACGTTATATACACCGTATTCAAGGCTGTTTACATCTCTAAGTAAGTTGATTAAGTTAGTGGATTGACGTTAACCTTCCCCAGATTACAGTGATCAAAGTATAGAATCAATTCGCTTCCAACATGCTTATAGAGAACTAAAATTAGATACACTCTAATATCGTATTGTAGAGAAAAGTATTTATAATAATATTAAGTAACTTTGGATGTACTATTTTGAGTGTTTTTTCTATTCTTTGTAGTCATTCCTATGTGCTCTTCTTTTCGATCGGCCACATTACTTCGTTCCCAATCTCTAATGTCTAGGTCTTTTTTTCCTTCTTTCCTCTCTTACATGACTTTGGCGCTCGGTTTTCTATGGATTTCTACGCCCTAACACGTGAAACTTTATACTTTCTATTTAGTTTAGGTGATTTTTTAAATTATTTCATCTCATCTTTTCATCGTTTATTTCTAACTCCAATCCTTGAGTGGATTTCTTCAGTTCTACTCTTTTTTCAATTATTATTTCTTGTTAGCCTGGACTTTCACATTATTACCTTTCTGGAATTTGCACGTGTTTATACTTGTCCCATCGCACACCGTTTCAACTAAAATTATGTAGAAATATTAAAATCGAACTTGCAGAACATAAGGCCAGGAGATTTCTTCAACGTTAAACTAGGGCTGAAAAAACTTCTCCTTATGGCATCTATATTCAGAGTATTCAACTCAATCTAATTGGTGATCCGAAACAGTTTTGGCAGTTTATTCGTTCGAAACAAAATAGCACTCACTCGCGTACCTGGAAAGCTCCCTTGTACTACAAATGAGTTTGATGATCCATTGAGTTTTGTTAATGCTTTCGCTAACACCTTTTCAGTTCACTTCCCATTTCTTGATCTACCTTCGAATTTATCACAATTTTAATTTATAGCATTACATCTGTCACTAGTTTCCTCAAATTATGTACTACATCGCGTTTAAAAAGTAAAACCGCAGTACTATGTTTACGTACTTCAGTCTTCGCAGATGTTTGGAAGATAGCCAAGATCTCTCCGATTTTCAAATAGGGCGACATTTCTGACGTTACTAACTACCGTCCAATATCAAACATCTCTGCTCTTGCAAAAATGTACTTTATCAAGAATTCCTATACAACACTGACGACTACCAATCTTGCAATAATTACTCAGGAACCAGCCAAAATACTTGATAGTGGACAGCAAATGGGCGGACTTCTCTTGTGCTTTTGACCACGTACATCATGGAATATTATTACAAAAATCAAGTTTACTGGTACAGACCTCCTTGATCTTATAAGGTCTTACCTTTCCAATTGAACAAGTTACCACAACGCTTGCAATTCACACACATATATTGTACATCTGGTGTTCCACAGGGATCCAACTGTGGCCACTACTTTTCAACTTATTTGATTACGCCACTCGATTGTCCCGATTTAGCTTATGAAGGCGATCTAATATAGATCTTCAGAGAAGTTTAAGTAAAGTTAATATGTGGTGCATAGATAATAATCTGAATCACAATATTGACAAATGTTATGTGGCTTCATACACTAGGAATATTGATAAAGTGGATTCTCAGTACACTATTAACAATATTCAGATAAAAGGCGTAACTTCAGTTAAATACCTGGAAGTTGAGTTTAATAATAAGCTACGTTTTATAAATTGTATGTCGAATATTACTGCTGCACCTGCTAAATCCTTTGAATTTATTTTTTACACGCACATGAACTTTACTTTTTATAGATGCTATCGAATCTCTATTCTTCACAATTGTCTCGAACAAACTCGAATATACTACTGTGACATAATATCTGCTGTATGGGGTGCGAGTCAACTTGCTCGATCGGATCCATCACAAATTCTGAAAATGTGTAAGCTATAAGTGTGACAACATCTACCGAGGTCATGATATTGACTATAATCAACTGCTGGAAAAGCACGGTTTTATATCTGTCGCTAAACGAAAAATCCATCCAGGATCGACTCTCCAGAGCTTCTCTCAAAAATAAACTTACTTGTTCCGATACTGCACAGTAGAACAAGCCTCAAAGCTTCCTTGGTGCATTCCGTGAAACATTTCAGTAGCTTACTTTGCGATATGCAGTAGCGTTTATATTTATATTGCCAGCTTTATGTGTTAGTTTGTCGCGAATACGCCGATTATCTTTTGGGTTTCATATCAGAATTAATTGCTGTTACTGCCTTCAAAACACAAGGATAAAAATACACACCAAGTATTTGATTAACAATCAAAGAAACGTACGATCTTTGCTTTTATAATTTCAATCAAGTGGAAAAAAACCAACAGCAAATAGATAACTTCGGTGCATAGCGTGCATACCTGACACATGTCTCATTTATCTTTCGCATAGTTAGATATACGTATACAAATGGTGCGTAATTACTAATTATCTCAACACGATCACATAACACAGATTATACCTTCAACCGTGTTGTATCTACAATAATACGCGTGTGAGCAGACACATCATTTTAATGCCTTATCGCGTCTATTCGAGACGACCGCTTTCAATCGAGAGTGCAGATATACCGGAACACGGTTCTGCCGTAGATCTAATATTAACCCGCACACGATTTCGCTAGATCAATAATACACAGGTTTAGCTCGGTCAGATCCTGATACGTGCAGTAACTCTGCAGCTATGCATGATATAACCGTACATTTATACGCCTGAAAGGCGCCATTTTTTACGCTTCAGATTTACCTTGGTCGCAAGGCAAAGTCAAGGGCAGCCAACCGCTGAAACACGTCACCGATTCTGTTCGATTTTCATCGAACGCGGGTAAGAGAAATAAATCGTTTCGTCGACTTTCCTTCAGTCATCTGAGGAAAGTAGCTTTTCGCAGCTACCTAGCTCGTCACCTATTTTATGTTGCAGCTTGTGGTCTGATGGTAATTATTTCTTCGATCTTACGTAACAGATGGCGCGAATGAGTGAATGAATGAAGTGATGTATTTTCCGTTTACTATGCTCACATGAACTCCGTTACGTGACGTCGACCGCTCAATGCTTTAAAAGCGATGATTCATAGTTTGATGATCGGAATTGTCAAAAGTATGAATGGGAGGTGTTACTTGCTTTTAATTTTCGATTACCATTTATTGGGAGTAATGTAATTAATTTCACACGTTAACGTTCGGGTGTATAATGTCTAATTATGTTGGATTGATGAGTAATTTTGAAAGTAGCCTCTATAGATGGCGTGGGTTGGCGTACTTGTTAAAATGTTAAGAATGCAGATACAAATGACTCATTTTCAGTATTCCTAACAACATTTTCGAAAATATAAAAGGAAAATTACGTAAGACGTCTCTATACTTCATCTTACGTGCGATTTATATCACTACACGGGTGGTTGGAAAGGTCCTTACAAAAATGAAAATTACTTGATTTTTTTTTAATAAATCATTTTTATTTTCTCTTCTTAGGCTTTCATGCTTCGTTCATCGTTTCTCTAGTTTGCTAATTCCTTTTTCGTCCATTTTTTCATGTTGGACAAAAGGTAGCAAAGTCCTGTGGATTCCGCTGAAACAGTTGCAAATTGTCATTAAAACACGTCACACGATTTCGTTTTTAGTCAACTGTGAGCAGCCCCGCAGCTAAGCTTTAAGCTGGCGTTCATCCCAATCGCCAGATCTCTTCAGTTCGTGTTTTTGTGATACTACACCGAAGATTGATTGATACCGGTTCATTTAGGGAGAATTGTGGAGAATATCAGCCGAGGGTCCCTCTTGTTCGGAGAATCCTCCATGGACAGCAGCTTTACCCCTACCATGTACAATAAGTGCAAAGCCTAAATCCATCTGGTCACCATGATATTTTTGCTATTGGTTTTTGCGCAATCATGCTGAGGACCCTGACTTTGCTGCTAATACTATTTTTATTGATGAGCCGGATTCACGCGAAATGGAATCTTTAATATGCATATGTGGTCTGACGATGTCATGTGATTATTTTTGAAGGTTATTAGGTCTGATTGTTGCGCGATTAAAGGGTGCAGCTTATCTGAACTTTTTGCAATAATGGATTATCTATTAGGCGACAGTCCTTTGAACCAAAGCCAAGAAATGTGGTTCACTTTTCGTTCAACCTCATTTTCGTTCTTGCCTTTGTTGTTTATTCATAAATTAGATATATTTTGGGCAATTGTCTCCCGATGTTTGAACTTCTTTAACACTTTATACATGCATACTGTCTTTTCAGTTGTTTTTCAAATTTGCAAGTAATATGTACAATTTTAAAAAGAAAGTTATGTATGACACGAAGGATTTTTTTTATAATACTTTTGATACATTTTAGATTCTGGTGTTTGGTTAAGCTTAGTCGATTCTTTAATCCAGGAAAATATAATTGAGGAATAATATCGTTTTGCGAATATACAAAACAGAGATTTTCTTGAATGAACGTGTACTTGCTTGGAAATAGTGCGTTTACTTTACTTGTGGAATTTTATTTGGAAATTATGACTAACCAGTGATGCCTCGCAGACGAGAACGTGCACCTTATAAACAATTAACTCCCTTTGAACGTTCCGTAGTTACCGGCCTTTATCGCGATTAACACACATGGACGCGCTAGATGATCCTCATTTACTTTTCTTTTGTTGAATTATCTTTCATTTACCTGTTTATAAGTAGTATAAGTATTTTTGATACTAATAAACATTATTTTGCAAAAATTTTTTGATGGCGCATTTTTAACTGCGATCAGTGCATTTCAAGTGATCTGCCCACCGTACCGTTCCACCTTAAATAATTGGCACATACTGCACAGTACATATGTGTACGCACTCTAAATGCATTCGATTATAGCATGGGGGGACACACGCGTCTAAATTAAATTATATTTCTTCTGTAGCTCGTAATAAGATAAATTAGCTACGCTCCCATTATGTAATTACGTTAATCTTCATGTCTTTATAACTTGACCAATTAACCTTGATCGAGACTTTCGTTTATCTATTTAATGTATTATTTCTAAGTTTGTATTTACTTAGGAGATTTGAAGGTACGTGCTATGATTTGATTTAATATTGATTTTACGTGTGAATTGTGTATGTCTTCGAGCAAATAACGTCATCCTCACTGCAACTGCAATTTTTACATAATGTAAGGCATCGCATAATTCAAAGTTAAGAGATTATGTCATACTTTGACTGCATCGATAAGTGCTGTAGTATACGCTAATGAGCACAAGTCAATTTGGGGACAGCTGTAGGTGTTACAACAAGTCATTTCCTCGTATCTACTCTCGTACTCTTATCATGATTTACCGATTGTAAAAATGATTTAATGGCGATGAAACGAGTGTCTACTTTCTTGATAAAATCGTTTTGCCTTTTACAAAGTCAACAAATACGAAGGATATAAGTTTTAAATGAGTAAATAATATTTTTTTCGAGAGTAGGAAGAGAACATGCATGTTAGAATTAAAGTTTTCATATCATTCGGTCTTCGGTTGAAAATGAGGATCGACGTATTCTCGAAACAGCTATCACGGATTAATTAATTAAATTTATGTGGTGCAGATTGTGACGATATTTTTGTGTTATTTGCCATAAGGGCTTCCTTTAATAGTTTAATTTTTGTTACAATTTGACACAGTTTAGCATATGTTTGTCTTTTTTTGAATTTTAGGGCGTACGGTTTACTATAACATTTTTCAGAAGAATATATATTATAGTTGGCTCTGACTAGCAGTTTATTGACATAGTTTTGACAAGCACGTTATGTTGTTATATTTTACTGCTTTGAAGCACCTTACAGGCAATTTCGACAATGAAACAATTAGCAAAAAGCCTCTATTTCAAGATTTATTTGGAAGTGGCGTTCGCGCAGTGCCCCAATTAGTTTAGAAAGTCGGCTCTATACAATGAGTTAAAACGGATAAGGAGTGGCACGGCGATAGGGTAGTTCCCACATAAGATACGGGGATGTAGTCTGGCCGCTCTGATACAACTAGGTCGCAAAAACCCTTCGTTGAAGTTTTGAAAATTGGCTAGTAGATTTACTAGAAAACAGAGATAACACAGGCTTGCTGCGAAACCGTTCCCCAAGCATTTATACGCAGTAGCTACAAACCAAGAGTGCCTAGAAAGGTACCAGTTATTACAGAGGAGTAGATTCAACAAAGAATCAGATTTCTTGATGATTTTCGAGAAGGCAATTTTTAAAATGCAGTATCTCCAATGAAGCTTGGTTTCACTATGTGATAACTGGCTGCAGGTATTCAATAGACAAAGGCCTACAGTACAGAAATCAAAGCCCCTGGTTTGCGAAGCAATCTCACAACGTGGTACCGTTCAATTGTGTATAATCGCCAGAACAATAGACAGCGTACGTTGCTATGTCATTCTGAATGAATGCATTCTTCAAACAGCTAATACTTTGTACGTTGAAAACTGAAAGTTACAGCAAGATAATGCCAGATGCCACACCTCCAGGTGTGCAAGAAATTGGTTGCAATGGCATGGAGTTGAAACAATCCAGTCATTAGCAACCTGCCTAAACCTGGGCTCGATTAAAAATATCTGGAAATTCATGAAAATCGAGGTAGAACCTGCGGCACCTGAGTTAGTGGCAGTCGTTTTAGAAACCTGGCAAGTTATTAGTGAGAAATATGGATACGAGCTACTTGTCAGTATTTCCCAGCGATTTAATAAATGTTCACAGTCTAATGGCCTGTATATTAAGCAGGAAGTCTTTCGTATAAAATAACTAAGATTTGTTCAATATATTTTTTAAGATTTTCAGTATTTGTGCAGAACTACCTTCGTATCAGTTAATGATTAAAATTCATTTGTGTGTACTGAGAATATTTCATTATTGCGACAGGCATCCAAAAGGATTAATTTTTTTGCAATCCATCGGTCCAGTGTAATTGTACAGCCAAATTGTAGTCTTAGCCTAAAAGAATACACTGTAGGTGCAGTAAGAAACATTGCTACTTATAATTAAACAACCAGACTTATTCTTTTGTTAGATACAGCCAAGAATATGGTAATAATTACTTTAGGGGTAGCCTTCTGTATTAGAAAACGTATGGTTTTAAACAGAATTAAAAGGCAACATATTTTCTCGTAATCTTAGCAGCCTCTATATATAAGGATGGGGTTATAAATGCGCAATTGTTTTGCATTTACATCACGACATAATCTCCTTGTAGCTCTACACACTTCCAGCGGTGCTCCAACTTTCTTAACCCATTCAAATAATAGGATTTATCGAACTGCAAAATTGGCCTCTGTTTCGGCAATGATCTCTTCGTTTGATCTAAACCGTTTCATCAATTTTGGAAAAAGAAAGAAATCAAAGAGGGTCAAATTTGTTCAATCCGTATCGTAACTAGACAAGTTTCTTTTTCACTAGGTGGAGTCTTTTTCTCCCAAGTTTAGCGTCAAATTGGTCCAGTAAATCAGCGCGATATTGTTTCCTGCTTGCCTTTCCCTTCTTCGAAAAATCAATTAAAGCTATGCCTTGCGGATCCCAAAAAATCGTAGCTACAACTTTTCCGACTGATGAAATCGTCTTCGCCTTCTTTGGTGGACGTTCGCCGGGAGAAACCCATTTTTCCGACTGATATTTGGTGTCTGGCGTATAACGATGTGTCCGTGCCTCATCTACAATCATAGCTTTTTTCTCATACCCAATTTTTCATGAATGTCTTGCTCGCATTCATGCTATGTTTAGCATATTAGGAATTTCTCCGAACTTCACCCGGCCGTCTACTAGCATGACATCATGAACTTTGTTGATCATATCGTGTGTAGTTACCTCAATGGCATGAGCGTGGCTGAACTTTGAACTAGTCAAAGTTCAGCCACGCTTAAATTCATTAAACCAACATCCCATGGTACTCAACGAAGGTGCATGTAACTTCTTTTTGATTTCTGTAACATTTTCCCATCCCGTCCTTCAAAGTTAGTTTATCGCAAACAAAAAAGTGTCATAAAAATATGAATTTGACACCCTTATCAGAAACGGTGGTACTACCTATAATGTTATATGGGATTCAAACACTTTCTTAACTTAACGCACTTTTTTTCAAACATCCTAGGTTGTTTAGATATAATAAACAAGCTCTAGGGTGGTTTTAATTACTTCTGCGCGAAGCATTTAGATAATAGCATAATTTGCTACAATAGCAATGGGTCAATATTCTAGTTTTAGCCGGTCGCAAATAGGTACCGCGAGTTTGTTTGCACCGAGTTCTCGATTTACGACGTTTCTAAATGTATTTCGCACACGATCGTTACGTAAGGAGAAAGAAAAAAATACTTTACTTGAATAGATCACATTTTTGGATTAAATCCAAACGTTGTAAACGAAAAGTATCAGTTTGTTTTTAAAAATACCTCAATTATTTTGGTATCTGCTGGTCGGAAATTTATAGCCGCTGGCGACGAATTGAAAATATCGGATGGAGTCTGGGATGTGATGCCATCGATGAGGACACGTTGAAAAGGAAGAAAAATCTTACGGCTTACTCCATAGCAAATATTAAAATACATTTAGAAACCATAAAAAGAAATGAAATATATATTAAATGTTACATTTGGGGTTATTAGGTGCAACGAACTTCAAACCAAGATCGAAAAACATCGTTTTAGTTCGCAATTGCATATAGCACGGTATACAGCGCCTAAAAGCACGTGATTTATGCCAAAATTCTATTACAAAACATGCGGCCTCTGTATTGAATATAAATAACCTCCATATTTTGGCGAAGCAATTTATTTGTAACATGTGTAGTATGTAGGTAGATTTCGTTGTACTTTCTCAATGAGACTGTCTATGATTGTAAGAGTTATGTTAAGTTTGGATACACGAGTATCTTAAACTGCCAAACGACAAAAATAATAGGCCATAATTTTCGAAAAACAGCTCATACGTTGCAGCAATGAAAAGCAACGATATGTTATACGTCAAAAAATACAATTTCTGTAATAAGTATGGTGTATAGATATTTTCTGTTAAATACAATTCTTTCTGAAACTCTGAAGGTTGCATCCAATGCGTACACCCTTTTTATGATAATACTCTTTAAAATAAAATACAAAGCTCCTCTTTATTCCTTAGAAAGATGTTATATACTTTCTGATACTGGTTTCGACAACATACCATCATTAGCCAAAATTTCAAATATAGTCAATATCAATATAACAATATTGAAAAAGAGACATGCAGACTTGGTAAAATGTTAAAGTTGAAATAAAAATTGAAAAACTAGCACGTAATAGATAATGTGCAGAGTTATGCAGTGAGGTCCTAAAGGATTCTCCGTCCCTCGGCATGCTAACTTTAGAAAGACAATATTTTTAGAAAAAGTAAGTCAATTTTTATTTTTGGTTGATTAACAGGAACAAGAGCGGTGCAAATACCATCATTTTAGCATGATCGCAAATATCTTGAAAATAAGGGTAAGGCGTCTTAATACAAATTATTTACATGTGTTGTGTACAATCGATTTTACATGTGGCGTGTACAGTCGATTAAGCTGTTAAAAAGCTCATTCCTATGCAACATAATCACCGCCTGATCACCGTAATTATGAATCTGTCAAATCTCAATTCCAAAAACGTAAATTGTTGAAATAAAGACGTAGGCTTCCATGGCCAGAGTCAGTTGAAACTAAACATGTTTCAATTTTGAACCGTTTCATGTCCTCTTTGTTAAAATAAAAACTCGACGTTTCGCCCACAATCGTATGGGGCTTCTTCAGGAGAGGGAAAGTTGGTAGGCAACAGTTAGCACGGTAACTCAATGTAAAGGCGAAAATCAACCGCGAGCAATTGATTCTCGCCTCTGGCATGGTTCACATGCTGAGTTACCGTGATCAACTGCTTCCCGCTCAGTTAGTTTCGCATCTGGCGTGGTTTACCGTGCTAAATGTTGCCTACCAACTTTCCCTCTCCTGAAGAAGCCCCATACGATTGCGGGCGAAACGTCGAGTTTTTATTTTAGCAAAAAACGACATGACACGGTTCAAACCCGGAACACGTTTAGTTTCAACGTAATTTGTTCTTGTTACTTATTGTTACTTTCCCTATCTATACGTCCCCCTTTCGCGTTAGCATTTTGTCTTATTTTTATTTGTTTTTTTTTATTATTATTATTTCTGGATTTTATTAAACCTCATTGCAATTAATTGGTAATGGTAGGTTTTGTCTAAATTTGTTAGTTGATTATAAATAATAATATGTTTATTTTCGGTGTTCATATTGTTGTTTTCACGACGGTCAATACGTGAACCATATAACATAAAGCAATTTTGATGTTTGGTGTTGCATATAATGAATACTGCTCTTACAGAGCCAGAAACATTTGTGAGAAATTTACTGTAAATAAATAATGTTAGGGCAGGACTGCTTGGACAAATAATAATAAAAGTCAAATTATTTGACAATTTATTGTGCAACTACCACCAACAAAGTGATAACTGCTGCTAGACTGACCCAATATTAAAGCTAGTCCAACTATATTTATACTAATTTTTCTATTGTTATTTAATAGAAAAAGAAATATCAAAAGATTCATATCTTAGCTAGGTACGGACATACATACGTACGTACATCAACATCAACGTATTGGAAACTTTGTAAAAAAAGCATATGGTAACTAATGCCGACCCTGATGCGTTGTAAATATCCAAGGAAGCCATACAAAGTAGATAGCGAATCTTCCATGTAGTGTCAAGTGAAGAAAGAACTGTGTATAAGTAAATTAAACTAAACCGGGTGGTGAAAAATAAGCGTATTCATCGCGTTGGTTATGGAAACGATTTATTCCCACATTCTTATTGCACTAAAAAGAAATCGCAGGAGCGATGAAATAATACGTCTCTCTTCAAGCTAACAGAAGAATATGTTCATAAAATGCATGTGGACGTCTCTAGGTTTATTATTTTTAAATACTGTATTCCGTATCTCCTTGTCTGAAATATGTGCGTCTGCTTTACAATTGCCCTAAGAATTAATAGTACTATTTGCAAAATTTAAAGATCCCAATTATTTTCAATTTTTCCCGCGAAAGAGAGACATTCTCACATAATGTAATATACGGCGTAATGTATCTTTTAAAATTGATTGAACAGGATACTCGACAGTGGCGAACCAGGCACTTACTTTGCTATTTTAAATGGAACAGTGTGTACATTATTAATTATTCGATTTCTTCGGCTAGAAATAAACCAACATAATATCGATTTTATATGTCTGTTCCCAACTGATTTTGAAAAATTTATAGTTCTCTCGTCAGTCATATATATTCAGATGCGTCAATTAAACGCGAGTCCTGCATTTGAATATTTCATCCGAGTGGTTTCTGGTGTAAGTATTGTTTGATTACCGTGATAATAATAAGGAAAATATACTGACAGTGCGCTCGTTAACTCTCGATGCAAAAATGTTGTCCCTAAGTAGCTACTTACGAAATGAATTACATAAAAATAGAGCTATTGTACATGAAGTTTAGGGCGATGCAAGGATTCCAGAGTGCGGCATATAGAATACTAAAAGAAGTGCAGAACAGCTTTTGCAATGGTTTGCACAGATCGATCGAAGTGAAAGGGAGGAATTTTTAACAGCCATAAGGAGATGCCTATTCATTATTGTAAGTTTTAAGTTTATTCTGGGATATTTACGTTGACATCATTTATTGTTAGCTTTCTAAAATATGTTCGCTTGTTTTTGTTCGGTAAAGAGGTTCAATAGCATTACAGCTTTTATTTCTAGTAGAACCACTATTCAACTACACCATATTAACATTAGAAGCTATTTGGGTGTAATTTCCGAGGTGCAGCACTCGCATTTAAATGTAAGCAGCTACTTGGGCTCAAAAATTTTTAATAACGATAATATTAGTACCGTCTTATAACCAAACAATACCAATAAAATGAAATGAAATATTTCTTTTATTTTCAAAGTTGCATCACTGGACAAGAACATTAGAGATATAAATTTCCTATACTATGGGGTGTTTCAGGTGTTTGAATTTACCAAAGTTTGGTATTCAATAGTGAACACTTTGTGTATGTAAAGGCAGAATCTCGCAAACAATTTTCGCCAGGATGCAATTGCATTTTTTGGAGGAATTACATGTATTTAAGTTTAGGGAATTGAGAATAAAATTGTAAATATCTCGAAATTTGTTAGAAACCTATATTATATCGTCTTATTTCTAGATAGAGACACCAAAATCGTAATAATGTACAGAGCATTCCATTTAAAATAACAAAGTAGGTGCTTCGTTCGCTACTTGCCGATCAAACTGTATATACGGAAATATTTTTGGAAAGATACCCTATGTGGTTTATAATATCATCAGAAAAATGTTGTTTGCCACAATTTAGACAATATGCACAGTTTTACAATTCCTGAAAGATAGAACACCTATACCCAGACTCCGCCACAAGAACCAGATGTTTTTTGAACAGGACAACAGATAAGAAGTACGGGACATTCAAACTGCTACACTAGATCATTTCAATAGTTATTATGCCGCAGTTTTCTTGAGAAAGAAATGAAAAGCAATGGATGGCGAGGTCAAAATAACAGCGTAATATGCTGCAAGTCCACATTTAGCCACATTGGCTTGTACACTTTTCGAAAAAAGAACACAGCGTCATCATCACTCCCAAATCACTTCGCTACATCGAGATGCTTAAACATGTTCTATATAGTATGGAATGTGCCGTTGCAATAATATGGAGACACAGTCTCAATGTTTATTCTTTAGAAATTGTTTTTCTTCGGGTTTGGTCTTCTAGATTATCCTGTTTGTTCCATTGAAATCATCAGTTTGAAGTACACATTTACGATACCAAACCTCAACATGACAAGAGCTAAATGTTTAGTTCATTAGTCGGGAAATAGCACCAATTAGAAGGGGAAATATTGAAGAGAATAATAACCAATTCCAGGGAGCGAGTTGCTTTCTGTATTGAACAAAACGGAGGTCATTTGTCAGATGTAGTTTTTTCGTATATACAATTATTTTTCTTTATCTGTTTTGAATAATGGGGAAAACATCAGAAATTTTTTTATAAAACCACTATGATCTATGTTCTGAAAATATTTAATATTTATTTACTGAAATCATTAAATGGGATCAACGTCGTTCTTCCTCCAGACTTGTAAATATTGTTAACAGCAAGTTAATGTAAATTATTAAGCTGAAAGTGGAAATTCTTTAAACATCCTCCTAAATTTGATTACTCCTAGACATTACTGCAACGCTATTATTATAGCATACTACGTTACTTTGCTGTATGTATATATACATACTTAGGAAACAGACGTATGCGACTTTACTTAACACACAAATGAACACTTCCTCTGATGATCCTAGTTGAATATTTACACCTATGTTATGATTGAAAACGTGCAAGTTCTGAGCCATACTACAATTTTTAAATTCGACGAGATGTATTTAGATCAACTATGTCGTGAATTGATCGCCGTAAAGGAAGACTTTAATATTTGTATTTCAGGAATTTTTGTCTACGCAAACACTAACTGAAGTATTCTTCAAAACATCAATCACGTTTTGTATATTTGGCAGAGGTATCCTAAACAAAACATTTCGTTTTCTTCGTCACGCAAATTGTAAGAATCTATCGAACGGGACAAAGGAATAACATACTTTCTTCGTAATTGTTATTGGTGAAAGATGAATCGCCAGTTATTTTAAAGCTTTGGTATATATATATATATATATATATATATATATATATATATATACAACTTTAAAATAACTTAATTTAAATATATATACGTATATATATATAGGCATCGAAAGGTATTGCGTATAACACCTTCTAGTTTTTCCAAAATATAGGTTACGTATTCGATTCCGATCCATTAGTTCCAACTTTCAGCGTCCTTTGATGTTAATATTTTAAGAAATCTCATAAATGTCTCTGTTAACATCTCCCTCTGGTGATTATTTTAAAATGTAGATATTCAGAAGATGGATGAGTGTTAAAGGATGTTTATGTAAAATTATATGTGGAACCTATATTTTAGTTCTTATAAATCGATAATTTCTTTAATTTTCCGCTACCAGTTCTTGAAACAATTTTCGATGATCCCCTTCAAGCAATAGGTTTCTTCTTTTTTTTCGCTATTAAAGTTGATGGCTGCTGAACCTACACTAGCTACAGCAGCAGTTACAACGTTTTCTTCCATAGTTTTATTCACACTAACATTTTAAAAATATTGTACAAAATCTTTTATGTAATGTAATAGGCTATTTTTTCTTTTATAATATAACTTTTATTTAAAAATATATAAAAGTTCTCTATCAATGCACTTTTATAGTGTAATACCAGCTTTAATTGGATACAACGTTTCGATTTCCCGACATGTTTCAACTGTTTGCATATCAGACAAGACAAGTTGTATTAAAAATTATTCTTAGTGTAATGCTCCTTTTATATCAAATTATATTTTAGCTCGATAAATGAGTCCAGAGAATAAAGTTAGAATGTAATTATTTTAACGCCACAATTCAGATGCCGCCGTCGGCATCAGTGCATTCGAAATCACCCTTGGACCACCAACAAGATCCCAACCATTTATCCCAAGAATATCATAAATGACAATGGCTGCTACAATTATTCCACAAAAACAAAGTAAAAGGAAAACGAAAGAAAAGAAAAGAAGAAAAATCAGCGGAAGTATTGTCTTCTAAAGGAAAAAATATCTTTAAAAAAACAAGAACAAGGACTCAAAGTAACGGAATTTACGACAATAATCAGAAATTCTCGGTTGTACCTTCAGCCATTCTGAAGACAAAACGGAAAGCGAGACATTTAAACAACAATACTTCATTAAGATGTGAAAATGAAGAATGGGTGAAATGTTTGGAACCTGATTTCCTATCAAAGAAAACAGTTGATTGGATGCAATGTATAATTTGTAAAAGGTGGATGCACGAAACTTGTACAATATATCTAAATAAGTGCAATTTCGGTGAATGCTAGACGAAAAAGAAGGAAACCGCGCAAAGTGTACTGAGCAAAATTTTGGAAAATACTTTTTTCTCTATGTATTAATTTAGTTACATTCTAAGCTGGTCAGAATCTATAATTAAAAGATATGATGCAAGTAAATTTGATGGTTACTTACAAAGCATACTACGTTACTTTTACAGTGGTGCAGATTCATCTTTTATGAATGAACAACACATTTACAAAATTATCGAACGCATATTAAAGAAATTATAGTATTTTGATTTTAATAGTATGTCTCTTCTGCACCTCTAAACACAAACATTACGCATAGCACTTCTAAGTAATGTTGGTAGCTACAATATTTCAAGTGCATTTGCTGTGGGCACGGTGTTTTTGGGTATATCCAGGGAATTTCTCACATTTTTTCAGAATGGAATTGTCTACAAGAATGCGGTTTTAGTTCATCTACATTGTTGGTCTCATCAACTTGTACTTACAAAGCAAAACTTTTTCCGTCAGAGTAAGATTGGCGTATCCTTCAAAACGATTAATTCTGGCTGGTGTACCCCAGGCTTTTCTTCCCGGTCTAGAACTCCTCATTATTTACACTGACCACTGACATTTTCAAAGCGCAATTTTCGCTAACGATACGGAAACATAATCTTTTTCTGGGAGTGAGGCTTTCAGGTTAGTCTAAGTACGCTGGGGCTTGCTTTACGAGTTCGATAAAGTAACTGGGTTTAGCTAGCACTAGATCAAAAGCTTACGTGGAAAGACCACGTAAAAATACACTCAGACTGAAAACCTGGTTTTGGGCTTGTCGGGCATAAAGAGTCCTCTGGCACTACGGACAAAACTGTTGGTACTGGCCTGGACAACAATTCATGAATCCCAACTTAGGAAACTAGAAATTTTGTGGAACAGAAGACTTGATAGACGATCAGTGTGTGTCGAGTAACCCTGTCCTGGCCCACAACCAAGATCCACAGGGTCGTCCTCCTTCTGTGATTAATCCAAATTTTATAATCCGCCGAACTCCTACCACATTTGTTTTTTTCTACATTTACAGAATATTATCAATAACAATTTGCATTAATGTCCTTGCGGCAGTTATCCAAGCCGCTTCAATGATAACCGCTAAAAATCGCAGGCCTAGGCTGTAGTGTATTGGAACAGATCTTCAAGGAACTGCATATCGTTTTATGTTTCTAAATTGATGCATACGAAGATTATTTTTTATATTTTTTCAAATTAAACGCATGTTCCCACGGATAATAAGCGAAAAGTGTAAAACCTGTCTTTGATTTATTAAAATTAGAACAATTAACTTAATGCCACTGGTGCTACTAACTCACCAGCTTCTTTCTATTTCTGCCATTCCTACTTTTCTAGATGTCGATACTTGCAGTTCCAAGTGGAACAATCTCTATAAAGCGCACGGCTACGGTATAACAACCTAAGTTATCTTGGTATTTTGTAAATGTCCTAACGCAACTAAGAGTTTTAGACGAATTTAATAGCATGCGTACTTTTCAGATTTCGTGTGTGCGTATGTAATATCGCAACCAGGAATCCGCTCCAAATTTAATATGGCTAATTTTATATTAAGAGCAGTACCATAACATTTTCCAAGCTTAGTTCAAGCATTCCTGTAACACTGCTTTGAACTGTGTTTGCTAATTTACGCTGCATAAACTTCATCGTGTAAATGGTATCCTTATATCCGTTGAATTATCTGTGTACAAATTTGTTAACACCGTTCATAAAGCTAGGCTTAAGTACTTCGTATCTCAACCTATTACGCACAAAGTGTTTCTTCTGTACTTTTTAGCTAATATGTAGCTCCATAAATACTGAAATTTTAAATTACTGCCATGTCTTTCTGAATAATTTAGTATCACATCAATTCACGGAGCTTCAATGCTCCGTGAATTGTTTGCAATTTTGGCATTCATAATTACAGCTCTGAATATTCGATATTTTAATGTCTAGATGTGGAAGGCATGTAGTGGTATTGGCCGGTCAAAGCATACACGCCAGAAACTACAGTTCGTTGACTTTTTCAATAACTATACGAGCTCCTCTCAGATCCATGAGATTATCCATTAATAAATTTTATTTTAGCTATTTTTGATTAAAAAACACAGTGGGAACAACTAATATAATGCACACTTATCCCTAACGAGAAAACAATTCTGCGATGTAAGTCATAAAGATTTATAACGACCAACTTTCATTAAAATTTTGCTGTTAGATTTGAATGATTTTTTGTAAAAATGTTTTGCCTGCTTTTTTACATTTAAACTAACTCTAACCCCTCAAAACCATCTTTTGAATCCAAGAATGCAGTAATGAGGCATTACTTATGTTTATTTTTATAACCTCATTATAATTGTAGCATATATATAGTGATGAGTACCAAGCAGCGGCGGCTGGTGTACTGTGGCTGTGTCACAACAATGCCAATGCTTCGATTACTTCGTAGATTTCCATTGCATCGTACCATACATCGGAAATACACGAGGAAATCGAAGCGTTGTAATTGACCTACTTACGGTACCGCACACCTGGCGCGGTTGTAGCAAGTACCGAAAGGTTTAGAAATGTTGGTGTTATATTCCAACGTAGAAGAGAATAGAATCTTGTGAAAAAGCTTGTTCCACGTATTACCATCTGAGTTCTCTTCACACATTGTTTATTATTTTGCTAGATTCTTCAGAAATTTTAAAAAACAATTGACTTGGCGATTATAAAAGTATGAAATAAAAGAAAATAATGGCCATGGAAGGTTCAAAGCAACCAAACAAGTTCATCCAAAATATTAGCTTTAAATAATAGATCTTTTTTTGAAAATCCTAATAAGAAACAAAAGAAGACCATTAGGACAATTTTTCTATAATATTCTTAAAAATTATAAACTTTTACGCTATGATGTGCAATTTGGTTAAAGTTACACATTGTTACGAAAATCTATTTGATCTTGGCGATATTTTACAGCTGGAGGTGTAAAAAATCTCCTTAACCGTTTCATTCGAAAAAGGGGATTTTCAAAAGACGATTTTATCCCCAAAAACCGTCAGCAGAAACAGAAACCAGCATTTACATAGGGGTACCTTAAGATTTAAAATTTAATCAATTTGATGTGATGCAAAAGACTCTTAATGAACATGATTTCTAAAGAAAGATAAAATTTCTAGCATAAAACCAAACGCTCACTGTCATGGAAAATATTTCTTTATTGGATGTTTCTCCTTCAATAATTACAAACAAACGAGCGAACCTCATGGAAGCAATTTGGTATATTTTGAGTTAGAGTTCCTCAGCTCCTTTAAAAATATGTTAATCATATCCTACACTTCTAGCAATTCCTTTAGGCATAACCGTTTTAATTAAAATTTTTGAAATCATTTCATCAGTAGCTAGCGATTACAATGATTAGCATTAAACGCAATAAAATTATCTCACTCTGTCTTCAAACGACATTAAAATCCCGCCGTGTCATCATCAGCATGGACCCTGACCACTTTCAATTTAACCAATGTCAAGACTGCTCCCGGCCTGTCCGCACTAATATGTCGCTAATTTAGCGCGACGTTGCGAAGAAGGGATTGTCTCCTCGTTCAAATTGACTAGTGGCAATTATCTTGATGTGATGGATCTTTCACATTAGGTATTCCGGCGCAGCACGCGAGTTGTTTGCGCCTAATCGCCTATGTGATGTATAATTTATTCGTTTTTTTTGAGCGAGGCTGTACGTACATTGTCCGCTTTTATTATTTCCTTCTGGTCGAATTGAATTAAAAGGCCATTGAATGTTTATTTATGTTCGTTGCACGTGATTGCTATAAATAGCCGTCTAGATTATGTATGAAGTACACTTTTTCATTGATTCTCTTTTTTCTAACAAAAAAATACCGGAATTAATTCTGTTGAATATCATTTGTTATTCCAAATCAATTTCTTCCTTAGCCTTACCAAATACTGGCTCTCCACTTACTCAGCGTTTAAGATATTTCTTTTTATGTACAGTGGCCGGTTTATGTTTCGTCTCTCCCTTGCAACGACTAAATATAGATGCTGTCTTCCGGGTGGCAAGGTCAAGTACTTAGAATCAGCAAATAAAACCACAGAACCGCGTTTTTTGGGAATACCCATCATAAAATGGGAGTAATAATATCTACCTGCGAATCATGCAATAATCCCAGCGCACGGCTAGGAGTCATTGTCTCAGGGGGAGACAAAATGTAAAAATGTCACATGTCCCAATCTTGTAGGCTTTTGCCTAAATTATTTATATTCATGTTGCGCTCGTGGTATATCCTATGCCTGGGTAAGTGTTCTTTTAAGTGATATTGGCATTTTGATAATTTATACTATTAATTCTTTATAAAAAAAAAAAAACATTAATTTTACTTTACTGGGAATAGTCATAGCCGCAAGTTATTTTCAATAATTTATATCTTGCGAATATTTTTTTGTAAACTCCAAACTTAGTCAACAAAGAAAATGAACTCACGAAGCTAAGGAAAACGACTGGAGGAGATTTATAAGAAAAAGATCTGGAATATTAGCTTCAAATTACAAGCTGAATTATTGAATATCAACTTATGTAGGTGTCTCCTAAAGTTCTGTGTTGGGGCCTGTGCTGTTTTTTACTATGCTCCAACGACTTAAGTGCTGTTATATCAGATTTGCAATTAGGGTGTCAGTCAACATTGAATTCGATGAGTAATTCATGTAATGCAAATTTGTTGCAGTTAGATGCAATATCTTTGCGATATCTTTAGACCAATTAATTTTAATTTAACTTGCTTCGGTTGGCTCTAAGTTAGGGATTACGGAATATATTTGTGGTTTGTTTAGTTGTCAGAATACATATTCTAGAATAAACACGAGTTTAGTTCTTTAATTGAACTTTAACTAATATCGGAGTATTACAATCAGACAACAAAATAAATTCTTTATTCCTCTCGGAACCGTTCTTAATTCTCTGAACTATGTAAGCTTAAATATTTTGTCACCCTGCACAGTCGGCAAACTATTGGAAGTGTGATATTGTATTTATGTCGCAATTATTTGATTGTTTGGTAGTTTGTTGCCAGAAAATGTCGACCTTTTATCATTTACGCAGCAGGAGTTCCAAAAGATTGTGACAGACTGCATATTAATCAAGAAATTAACCACTAAAATTATTTATCCGTGTGACATTGTAATATAATGTAATAACCGTGGAAAAAACATTCTTGACTTTGTTGAGAAAACGTCATGGAGTTGTTGAATCTGATCTAATTTAACATTTCCAAATATGAATTTATTTCTGTAGATAAGGCAAAAGGTGAAACGTTGTCTACTGTGTACTAATACTATTTTCCTATTTCTTTTTTTTTACAATTCTTTTTAAAAATCTTACACAAAATCTAGTCAAGCGAATCATTCAGTCGTAAATGGTGTCATTGCAATTATATTCATCTACATCAAGTGTGATGATTAGAGGCAGGGGAAATTATTACTTTTTTGCAGCGACTGGACAGACTCGTGTATAAGCAGGGGTTCGTGTTGCCTACCCAGAGAGTCGACAAAACACGAGTCTGTCTAGTCGCTACAAAAAAGTAATAATTTCACCTACCTTTGTCATCTCTCGTGATGATGTATTGTTAAAGAATACATACGGTGCTGTTAAGTTTAGCAAGGATATTTTGCTAAGTTGATGTAAAGTAAAGCACCTGCAGTTTGTTTTTACTTTAACGATATGTTTAGTTACAAGAAATTGTCTTTTTAATTCTAATGGCAGCTCCTTTGCTCCAATTTGCAATGCGACGATGGGTGTTGATCACATAGCACCTACACATATTCGGAGTGCTTTATTTTGTATATTGAAGTATTGCAATATAACGTGCATCCATAATCCAACACTAATTTTATGCAGAATGTTCAATCTCTTTCGCGTTTTTTCATTACTTGATTTATATGTGATCATTTCAATTTACCTCCAAATTTAGTCCAAGACGGAGGTACAGAAAATCTGTCGCCGTCAAGCATATACTGTGGCTTGGAATATTGGGTGAACGCAAGAAAAACACTACGTTAACCATTTGTTTGTAACATTCAGTGGATCCAAATATTTATTTGTAACATACAAGCAGATACCACCAGCAACTGTACAATGCTAACTTCTGGGTTGAACATATTATGGAAATGAGCGTAAATACTGAAAAGCACTAAGACTGGAGTCTTATAATAATCCGCGCGATGGGAGTCTGGAACCAAATCGTTCATTTTTGCTTGATCTATCAAAAATGTTTAGATCCCGGAAGAAATCGGTGATCGTACATACGTGATACTTTTGGCGCTAAGTTATTTTGTTTAGTTTCTCTTTGAGGATATTCAAATTTACACCACTACAAGCGTTGGAGATTTCTAAAAAGAAACTTTCAACAGTTATGTTTCGTGTGAAGGCCAATTCTTTGTCTGTGACGAGTTCCGTTGAAGCGTCAATTGTACTTACGCCCTTTCTACAACCGTACTGATCAGCTGGAAGAATACTCTCAGACTCAAACCGCAACTCCAGTCTGCGCATAATCATTTTTTCATATATTTTAGTTATACAAGTCATGGGAGCTATCGACCGATAGGAATCGATTGACATAGGATTCCTCCCCGTTTCAAGACTGGAACAACAAGTACTTGTTTGAGCTTATCGACACTTTCATTGTTCGGTCGCAAACAATGAAAAGCAGTAAGTTGTCATTATGTTGATCAGGTATCATGCATTCCTGGGCTACTATTGCTAGGATCTTTTAATTCCTTTTTCAACTCTATCAAAGAAAATGTGAAGAATGTGAAAAAGAAACAATGTGGGCTTTAAAATTTCGAATAGCCTGTTTGCGTTTTTTAACAATATCAAAACATTCATTATCCCACCACGGAAGTGGTTCTTGATGACAGAAATAGAATCATCGGAGAGATCCTATCTCGAGATATTTACATAAGTACGCAGTATATAAACGTAATTCAGTTTGATCTATTATCCATCTACGAATAGGATATGTAGTATTAATGTTAACGCCTGAATACACCATGTTTATTAGAACAGGATAATGATCAGATGTCCAGTACAGCGGTTGGCAACCTTTTTTATCTTGCGATCCATAAAATAGGGCTGAGAAATCACGCGACGCGTTATTAAGCTTATACAAACTTGGACTAGGTCGACAAGTAAGCGAATTTCAAGTTTTTAAAGACGGAAAATACGACAAATCTTTATGCTGGAAAATTATACCCTATCGGCTCTTCCATTTGCCAATCCTCCTAATTTAAACGGATACATTACAAAAGAAGTAGTATAGCTGTATGTGTTAAAGGAATATGTTTCTCCATGACCCATCTTTCAAAATTCGCGACCCAATGGTTGCCGTCGCCTGCTCTAGTACATGCCAATCTAATCCTTACTCCAAATCATGTGAGCAAAGTGTCACGTCAACAGCAGAAGCTCCTTGATCAGGTTTAGAGATTCTCGTAGGAGATGCATCGTTTAAGAAGTTACAATCTAATATCTATAGCTTGCAAGAGAATATTTCCTGCATTATGGGATTTAATAGGACCGAAGATTGGACGATGTGCATTGAAGTCGTCGCAAATCATGAATGATGTTTACTTATTTCAGTTGAAAGAGAAAAGATACACCAAAAACTTTAAGGCCGCTAAATGGGTAATTTAAATATTCCTGAAAATTTCTCTGTTATTCAGAAACACGGAACACCTGTATTCGGCTTTTTTTGAAGACTCAGTATTAGGCTCACTTAAGCGAGCATTTCAGGCAGGCAACAAAGAATATTCTTTTGTCATTTGTCGTATGTGAGATAACTTGAAAGAACTTGACATATTAATTGCAAAATTTAGGATACTTCATACGGCTACAATTCTATATCCAGAAACGGACAAAATAATCAAAATTACTTTCACTGCACAATTCATTCACTGGATTGGATTGGATGTTAGAAATTTAACAACTTGCGCAGAATTACGTCTGATGAGCGTGATCACAGCCTATTATTACTAGTTTAATTTTATCATTTACGGAGTGCTCTCGATAATACCATTTCATCGAATCATTTTATTGCAAAATTTATTCTCTTGTAAGAGTTCTAATTATTGAAAAAATGCGGCTTAACCAATTTTGAACATATTTTTTGAAAAATTTTCAAGTAAAATATAATCTACAATATTTTCCCGATTTATTATCGGGAAGAACTTTATTCTTGATTTTGAGATTTGTTTTTTGCAACGAAATTTTGATACGCCCACAATGGTTGTTAAAACTCAGTTCTTCTAGATAAAAATAAGTTGCTTAAAAAACTTGTTAATTACTGACGGTTTATAAATGAATAAGAGTCTCTTTTACCTAATTAACATGATTAGACAAAAATGACGACATAGGTGCCCATGAAATGTGTAAAAAGTTCCTACGGCGCCGATTCGAATTTCGTAACGTTGTTTAATACCACGAATCGTAAAATTAAAATAAAAGTTTTATAATCATTGACAAGGGCAAATATCTTTTACTAGAAAATCTACTATCACGTGAATCAATTACATCCATCACATGTGGTTTGGTTTAGAACCTGTTAGTGTTTTTATGTCATCTTGTCGTTCGGGGACCTCCTTGCACATAAAAATTGACAATTCCAATCGCCCTTGGGAGCTTCTAATTAAGTTAGGTTGAAACCTTGGCGCTGAACTGAGTGGAAAAGTTTTGTACAACAAAAATCTTCCGCAGCGCTAATGTATATGAATAATTGATTGGACTATTTATTATTCCGCGAAGAAATGACAGATAGGTAGGTAGGTAGAATAAACAAATACATATTCCACGTATGTACTTTAAGCCCAGCTATAATACGACTCCGTCAGCTAGCTAGTGTAACTATTATATTTTGTTGTATTCAATAATCAGAGTGGTCCCCATCTCTAAAACCGCCCAAAAGTTATTTTATTTAGTGTTTAGGTTTGTATCTATTTTGCTTTAGTTATATAAAGGGCTGTTAATATTATTCGTGTTATCTATTTTTTATTCTGTATAGTTATTTAGCAATAACATTTTTAAGCTATTTAAGGGTAATAATAAAGTGTTAATTAAAAATTGTAACCTATTCACTTAAAAATCCTATATTTTTTTTTCGAAACTCAAAGATAGGATGAATCACTTGGAAAGTAAAGAAAAGTATTCCAATTTTTGTACAATATTACACAGAGTGTATTTATCGATCAGATAAGTTAAACTTAAAACACAATAATGTTAATGTTCACTTCAGGTACAGAAACATATAATATCGTTAGATGAAGATTTTAATATTCTATCATTTACAATAAAAGTATACAGGATGTTTTATTTAAAATTACACAGATACTGATGTTTAAAGTTTAACACATTTAATCAATAAATAGTAACATCCTGTGTAACATTTATACAAAAATGCTTTTCAATAACTCACACTTATAGCTTACTAACCCGTAACAATCATTCATTAACACTTTTGCATAGGGAACAAATAAGTAATATTAATAAATCAAGTTTACTTTAAAACGGTAATGTTTAGATCTTTCAAAGTGGATCAATTTACATCAAATTAATTGCTTAATTCAACTGTTTTAAGAAAATTAGGGGAATCCATTTAAGAAAATTAAGTTTACGTTACTTTCGGGGAAACTAGAAGTTGATAAGACATACGGGTACTTCTTAAAAGCTCGCTCCCTCCTACAAAACAAGTCTACACGTTTACAAATTTGGAACCTGCACAGTTTACGATATGCGGCTAACCTAAGTTCATCCTGAGGCACCCTGTATAAATGCCAGTTTTAAGTAGAATTTTCCTTCTAAGTACCTTTTCATTTTTCGATTGTAAGCTTTATTTTCTAAAATATTTGAAGTACTAAAAATAAGGCTTTTACAAATGTTTCAATTCTTTTAAGAATGCTTCAATTCATAAAAAGTTCATAAATTAGTATTTCGCAGCCTTTTGCCTTTTTTGATTCGTGGAATTCGTTCACCGGCGTTGTTATTTGACCATTTACTTTTATTAACCGGGAGCTTATCAAGGGACTATTTTCAGTTTTGAAGGATAAAAAAGGTTATACAATATATTAACTCATTAAACATGCATTTCACATAGTAATAAAGCATTTTATTGGAGAGGCCATCGTTGAAGTACACTTTGTGGTATGCCATAACACAAAATATAAAATTCCAACGAAATGGTGTCGGTTTTTTTGCATTTTAGACCAAACAACCTTTTTGTTAATGTTTGCTCCTCTCTCCGGCTGTTTTCCAAATATTTGAAAGGTAGCGAAAGCCATCCCATTGTTCCTATACGCACAGCTTTTTCAGATTGAACATCTATAAATATCTTACCGGTACTTGCAAAAACTTCCCCATTTTGTCTCCTGTACGGCTTCCACGCTAGTTATAGTACCACCACTCTATTACTCATTCTGTTTTAGTTAATAAATATCATTATTTCGGTCATATCAATATTAAAAAATCATCTTTCATGATTTTCGGCAGTTCTCAAAGTGCGGTTGCTATTAAGCCTAGAGTACTCTTGAGGCAGGACGGAATGTCTTGGCATTTCCTGACAGTTGAGGAAATCTTGGTCTGGTACTTGATTCTTACTTAATGAACAGGTCAATCTTCTAATTAGATCTTCATACAATATTTCAAAGAAGTTGTATAGCTTCAAGGATATACTACGCGCCGAACTGAGACTTCTGTCAACTGATTCACTCGTTTGATCTAAAATCTGTTATTGTGATGCGATGAAAAAGATTGCAAGTTGGTCAAAGTGGCTGTATGAGATTTACGTTTGGAGCGCATAGATGGTATCACGTGTCTGGCGCCAGAATACAGGCTGGATGATTAGATTTAGATCATGGATGGAAATTATATTTGCTGTGCATAACACATAAATTTTGCTAACGGCCAAAGCGGGGTATCTTTTTATAAAGCTTACTAGATTTGATGAAATGCATCGTCTTGGCATATGGAATATAAATGCCATATAATACTGTGAAATTGAAAATTGGTTTACCCCAACAACTGAAATTTTTGAACATCTGCAACTTCAAAAGGAGTATGAAGCGTTTCTTAAGAGAGAATGTATATTAAACTGATTTATAACATTTCCTCCATCCTTCTTACCCTCAAGGAGATAACCTGCTCTTACATTTATTTTGTGACTTGAATTTTAATTGACCTAGTCTGACCTAGTTTAAGATAGGCTTACATGCAAGAACAGCATATGTTGAATATCACCCTTGTTTTGTTTTATAATTATATATACCGTAATGTTACAACGAAACGTCTATGAGGTTATAAGTAAGCATGCAAAAACGAGTTGCGCTTCACAAAATTAGCAGAGACTAGACAGACTCGTGTTTATTCGTCTTATGAGGATGGGTTCGTGTTGCCTACTGGTTTCCCCGAGAGTCGACAAAACACAAGTCTGTCTAGTCTCTGCTAATTTCGTGAAGCGCACGGAAAATATACTCGTTTCTGTAGGCTTATTTACAAGTCATCAACGCCTCCCACCCATCCCTTCTTGGCATTCCACATTATTCTCCTATCAGGATTAAAAGTCCCTCCAGTGGTAGCTCGATTCCTATAAGCAAATTCCTTTTTTTTTAGCCAAATATCTTTGGAACGTAGGTAGTCCACCCAATGACGATTGTGGGAAAAACAGATATTAACTGCTTTTTTATTTCATTTAATCTTTCTCGAAACTTCTAAATTAATGTGAAATCTATTTCAGTTTAAATTTTAGTCATATCAAAAGTTAATTTCGTCAATTAAAAATCTTTCAGTCAGTGTTGTCTTCAAAATTCTCATTGTGTTGTCATTTAACGTTGTAGTGTTGTATGTGATCAACAATGTTATCAGAGAGCATAGGCTCTCAACTTCAGTTGCATCCCTGCATCATGTAACAGCAAAAATCATTACTTTCAGCATCTATTTCGATAGCAATATATTTTAAATTGAAAGAATTATCAGAGGTGACAATGGAATTAAAACAATTGCCAACGCAACTAAACAATGTCTTTTAAACGACGCTAATTTTATTTTACATCTCTACAGCTTAAAAGTTTCACCTATCAATTTAAATTGCCAAAAGCGTGCCTAGGGACACCCCCGAATTTCAGGACCCTAATTTCCATAAATAATTTCTTTTTGAAAAATGAAATCTTAAATTTTTCCCCACGAAAAACATTACAATACATACTTATTTACTATCTTTTCAATAAAATCCTATTGTTAATATATTATTATTATTATTAAATCCAATGTTGATCCTCCTAAATTTACATCTTAATTGGCTTAACTAGTCAGGCGCTGGGTCGTACCTTTTGAAAAAGATTAGTGTGTACATTTTTAGTTATCGTTTGACCTTGTAGCGGTGAATCTCTCAAAATAAAGTCAACATATAATGTTTTGAATCAAGTATACCAAACTCTAATTTCACTTGTTTGTTTACTTATATTTATGTACATTTCCCTCCTCCCTACGTCATTAAAAAAACGATCTCTACCGATAAAAACTCGACTTCATGTCAATCAAGATTAATTGAAAGTACACGCAAACTTTTCTGAACGTTCCCTAGACAAATATAGATCCGCTTTTTAAAATTATATTTTACTCCGGAATTTTTAGCCAGAGCTATTCTTGATACAAACGTTTCTCCTGTCGTGTGCAATAACGTAATATACATCATTAATTATTTTTGGATGTTATTCAAATCGAAAAAATCCATTCACGAACGTCTATATGTTTTAACCCTAACATTCGGGTGCAATCCGGTACTTACTAGTTGTCTTTTCTTAAGCTCTAAGCGCTTATAACAAATGTAGATAGCACAGTTTTGTCGAAACGAACATTCATAGGAGTGGGCTATATTTATTTCTTGTTTATAGAGGTTTATTTTCAATTCGAAGTTCGGCGTGGATACATAAAACACAAGCAGAAAGCGGTTATATGAACTAATATTTACGTTCGAATCGAATATTCATATTTGAAAGCTACCGTTTTATTCGACATTGTAAAATCTTGCGTTTTGTATGTCTAAAATTATATCGATATTATTGCAAGAAATTCATATATTCTGCATGCGAAAATTTCATATGCTTTTATATTTTCCGCAAGAAATTAAATTCTATATTTTCAAGAAAAATAAACATTGAACCAGGATATTGACCGGTGTAGGATGCTTTTTAATTCAATGCGCAATAATATTTTGATCATGTGTACATAGATTTTAAATTAAAAAAAAATAATTACGGGAATGGTTTATTTGATAATAGTTAACCTCTAACCTGAGTTAACTTGGTACTTTTCCAATAGCTTCTTAAAACAAAAAAATATGCAATATCTATTTTTACTTACGTTAATTCACAAAAATTGTGGTTTTACTGACTGAATGTGCAATTAACTCATTCTTAGAAATAAAAAAATAATAAAAAATTTTAGGAATGAGTCATATTCAATTTTGTTTGGAGCTAATAAAAGTTTACTAGGCGGAAACTTTTTTTGTTGAACGCACTTTTATTAACGTGAATAGAATTACTAATGGAAATTTACCACAACACTCTATACTAGTGTGACAGTGCAATTTCTGGTATGAAATTTACAATACCCTATGTTAACAATACGTCCAAGTAAAACTAGTTTTATTTTAGAAGTGCTCTTGTAATGCATTCGAAGCGTATTGCCAACAGTTTCAACGATATTTACGCCTAAATAGGCCTTTATAGATAAAAGGAGAAAGTTGGCCACTTTAAAACAGACTTAGCGCGTAATTGATTTTCATTTTCCACCTACTATTTACAATACTTTTAGTATTTGTTAATCATATTTAATATGATTGATGAACCTTACTTTATCAGGTTTTAGGTCTTTATTCATATTTATAGCTACTCACTTTATCGTCCACGCAATCTGGTGCGAGGACCCCAAAAACAGTTGTACTCGATCCATCCCACTTCATATGTGGACCTTAATTTTAATTTTTTTTTAATTTTGTGAATGAACTATGTATTTTCGCAGCAGAATAATATATCTTATATAAGCTTAAAATAAAAGTATTCTTACGTACGGTAGTATTTTTATATCAGTTATTTTAATAAGAAAACATGTAAATGCAAAATAAAAAATATTTATATTTCTGTTATAATTACATACATTATCCGCTAAATTCAATCTATCAGTTGGATATAATTGTGACTGAATACAAGATCTTCATATGCAATTCTCATTAAATTTAATATGGAATGTACAGATCATATTTCAATATTATCTACTTGAAGAGTAGACTGTTGCCTTTTATAGACGCCTAAAGTATTAATTTCTGAAGATCGACTTAAAACGATTGCTTATGAGCGATAAGCAATCACATTGCAGTATGCTTCACACGCAATCGTGAGTGATGCCTCGCAGATGAGAATGTGCACCTTACCCGCTTCGAACTTAGCCGAATTATTGAGCTACATGAAGGCGGTGTTAGTTCCTGGGAAATTGTATTGTAACTGTATTACGGTGTTGGAACCTGGGGATTGCAGACTAAAGTAAAGCACGTAGAGCAGGTCCAGGCGCACCCAGAAAGGCCACCCCCGAGAAGATTTTCTTTTGAAACGCTCGGTCGTGCAACACCGGTTTCAGTCGGTAACATTTTCAGTACAGCGGTGGTAGAACGATATCGGTCGTAGAACATTACGAACGGATTATTATATTTTTAACCTTATTTACTTTTCCTTTGATTGACATCAAAAGTGCTTATACTACCTACAGTATTTTAATATTAATAAACATTATTTTGCTAGTGCATTTTTAATTGCGTCCGGTGTATTTTATTTAAAAAAAATTAAATAAATTTAAGGAACTCATGAATGAATTAATTACGATTAATCGTAAAATGAAAAAATATTCTTTAATTCACCTTCAATTACATGCAATTTAACGTTTATTAAATCATACCTATCCAACCTGTTAAACGGTTTGACACGGTTGAAATCCCGAAACCTGGCTCTGAATTCCCAGATCGAAATGACGAAACCGTTCGAGAAAGCTTAGCAAAAAATTGAGAATGAAGGGAAGGAGATTGAAAAACTTGCCATTCCGCCTGGCACGCGATGAGGCCATAATCGCCTGCTACAAAAATTGTCCTATTACTTCAGTACGAAAGTGATTTTTTTCTACCTATTTCTGCGTAATGTAAAATTTACCTAAATACTTATAGAAATTTTTTTTTCACTCTTTCTCTTTATCGGTTTAATTTCTGAGTAATTTCACATTAGCATACAAACCACATTTAATTTTCTTCGTAATTTACTCAGATGGACAAGGTTAGTACAGTTCTAGAAAAATTATTGCATTCTTTTGCAAGTTTTAGCTTTTTAAATGCACATTTTGAGCTTTTTACAGTACAATTTTTGATTATTTTACTGCACAAAAATCTAGTCTCTAGTAGGCATAAAACACTAGAGCTTTTATTTAAATTATCTTTTTATTTCTACCATAGTAATGGAATTAAGTACAGGTCAAAGTAAAGTGAAAATCCCGAATTAAGACAAATTATTGTATTGGTACTATGACAATCGTCATTTATTTAATTGTCGTATTGGCGACCAAATATTTAACCTTCATGTAGCCGTTTGCAAATGGCAATTACATTTATGCTTGTCTAATATTGCAGTTGGACCGATTGTCAACATTTGTAGACGATTTATCGCTAGCGCATAAGAGACGACGTACTTATTCCGCTGAGATCTCACTCGTGGCTATTGTTAAATGCAATTAAATTCTACAATACAACTTACAATGTCAATGGTGAAAAAGTATGGAAAATACTGATAAAATCGTAAAAGAGTGACTTGAATCTTATATAAAATTAAATTGTGCTAAATGTAAATAACAAACAGAATTTTCGGTGTCAGGAATTTTAGTTTACCAAGTTAATTGTTTTATTAAAAATAACCGGTAATCCGTGGATGAAAAATAAACAATTACCGGTTAAATATTTATACAAACTAGAGTACAGGATTCTAAATTTAAACAAGTTTTTATGAATGAATATACGTTCCTTTTTTTGTTTGCTGTACGATGCGAAATAAATAGAATCATAAAGAATGTTTAATAATTAATAATGCAAACACATTATTACGTACGCAGAGATAACTGCCGAAAATTTTCCATTCGCCATTGGAAATATGTGTATTGCGGTATGACTCATATTGCAGATGTTGGAATCGATTGTAAATATACCTATATAATTTATAGTCTCTTGTAAATTTTATTTTTATAGCATATAATCCTCTGGATTTTCAATTTTATTTTCTATAATTTATGAATGAAACAATTTTTATGCCTTTACTTGCTCTTACGCATTTTGCCGTTATCCTCTAGGCTAGTGGTTTAGGCTAATTTATGGAACGATTACTGGAAATACCGGCTCATTTCTGTAGGGGTTGTAGCCAAAAATGTATTCTTGCAATTTATGTCATGAGGGTATCTTTAATTAGAAACTTTCATCAGATATTAACGCACAGAAAGACACGAAAAAGTACATACAATACAATCAACAATTAGCATAGCCATAAAAAATATAACTAGTGGCATAATGCCAACCAGTCCTATGTTTTAAGAACATCAGTAAATAATAGGTGAATGCTTTATTGTTTTTTTTTGGCCTGTGACCGTGTGAAAGTGCCGTCACTGGTGGAGTTTAAACATGGAGCGTGGAATCTGATGCGCTCCTGGTTTATCTTATTATTGACCAAATTTAGTCAAAATTTGCTGCATAGCCTCGCTCCAAAAGAGATGTCATCCCGTGTTTATGTGACAATCAACCAAATCCATAAATGAATATTATAACAAGTTTGCTTAAATTTTCCTGTAGCAAGATCACATCATCGTTAGACGAGAGGTATGCCTAAAATTTCACATCATCGACGTAAGCCAGCAGTTAGATTTGTCAAGAGATCATTTATAAAGAGATTGAGTAAGAAAGGGACCAAATTTAAGGCTAGTGGGATATAAAATGAATTTTTTGGATGTAAATCTATTGTAAGAAACATAGCACTCGCGATTACTTAGATATGATTTATGAAATCAATAGCAGATGGAACAAAATCAAAAGACTTAATTGGAAAGAAGCAGCGGGTGCTTTATTCTGTCAAACACCCACGAAATATCAATTCTGGTAAATGTTGAGTTTTCAAACAAAACCTAATAACTGCAAAACATTTAGGTTTAGGACAATAATATCTGATTGCATTTTACCTCAGACCAACCGTTCACTCCCGGCAAGTATATTTTAAGCACTTTAAACAAATTATGATGTCCATGCTTTTTTTGTTAAAATCTGGTGTTGTATAGTCCACCGCTCACAATGTGATTCAATCTATGTCATAGAATATATTATTTTCATTTCCGGCTGAACCAAAAGTGATATACTACATTCATTTTTTAAATGGGATCCTTTGTGTATTTCCTCCTTTAATTCGCTGTAAAACTCAGGGTATGACGCTCCAAGAAAAAAAAAAACCATTATTCCCTTGAAGAATTAATTAATTCATAAGATTAAATTAGTGGCTGGGGTGCCTACCGGTCCGCAATAGCGGTAATATGCAGAATTTTACAAGCAATTCGAAAATATAAAATTTATAGAAAATATGTAGTTTTGGTTAAACCGGAAACAAAACAGTAAAAGCGGAATCGTTTTCTAGACCTCGGAGTCTTGTTCCGAATAATTCCATACTTTGTATTAACTCTGTATACAAGTTGGGAAGAGAAACTTAAAATAGCTTTTACATTAAAAATATAGAAGAAATACAAATTTCATAATCTATGTCATAATAGATCTGGTTACAATCTCGCACCTCTGCAATCTCTGTCAATCTGGTTACATTCAACAAAGAACCCCTCCCTTCTTTTCCCCCATTTAAACTCCATTTTCCGGAAGAAAATTCCCATTTTTTCTTCTTAACATTAATTATTTTTCGTAAAAAAACCTTCAATTGCAAAACCCTATTAACTCACAAACAGCTAAATTTCGACAACTAAGATAATTTAAGATAAATTAATACATAAAAAAATGTGCGTTACCAGATTAAGTGATCGTATTGTGTTAAATTTATTACAACCGACGTCATCAATAACAAAATCGTGTATACGTAAATACTCACGTTTGAATTATTTTGGCTCCGCTTCAAGGAAGAAAAAATAAATTTTCGGTCAATATTGGTATCTATTAAGAAAATCAAAGGATGCTAAAGTAAATTTTGACGAGGTTGGCAGTGCTATTTCAGTTAAAAGCTCTGGTATTTTATGGAAATTCTCATGAAAGCTTCTTCTAATATCACTCTAGGAATCTATATCAAAACAAGAAAGGGACGTAGTGGAAATTGATCGCTTAACATGCAAGCTGCATTAAATACTCTAGATATATTTATAGAGTACCGATACACGTGTATTTGACACATAACACACTCTGTCAATCCCTCTCTTTAAGATATGCATTAAAATATATTCGTAAAAGCTTTCAATTGCAACATTTCAAATTCTCACTTAACTTAATTTCATTTTTGATTGAACTCTTTCAAAAATAGATCTGCATGTTTTATTTGTAGATTGGTATAACTCACCTCCGCCGTTCTGTTGGCACAGATAGGGAAACCTCCAGATATTTCCCAATCCGACGGAGTATCCGATGATCGAGAGGAAGAATTGCATCTTTCCCGACCATGCCGCTCGATCGGGATCTTGATCGACGTTGGCGCTACCCCTCGATATAATCGAACCTCTAGGTCCTTGCAGCACAATCGTAACACCTGGTTTTCCACCTGCATGAGCGTTGGGGCGCGTGGAATTTAAGGGTGCCATTTCGTGACCGTTCTTGGTAATCTCCGCTGATTTATTCGCCATGGTTCACTCAGTAATTTGCAGTTCGTTGTGAAAAACAAACACTGTTTGAAAAAGTCCGTTAGAGAGTCTTTTAATATTTGCGCACGATTTTCGTTTTTAACTTTACAAAGAGAAGTTTTTAATTTTAACCCATCATAATCTCACGATTAATGCCCGAAGTTTTTGGAAAATGGTTTCTTAAATGTCACAAAGAGTAACGTGGACGAAAGAATGAAATTCAAAAATCGATAAATGAGATTTCACTAAGAAATATAGTCGAAGGAAATTTCTTTCCGATCAAAACCTTGATGTAATAACAGAAAGGTAGACGGGCACCGTTCTATTTTGACAACTGTTTCGTTCTGAGTGTTTATACCTTTTCTATGTTTATATCAAAGAGATTGACTGTGCGAAGTACGTTTGTTTCGGTTCGCGAACTTTTGCGTACTGCCAGGTCGATGCGAATTCGCAGTGTTCGTCCTCTGTGTAATAGAGCCAAAAAGCTGCTGCTGCTGCGCCGCTCGTGTAAAAATTGCGCGCCGTATACGCGAGTCGAGCTTTCGATCGGTTTCAAGTCGCGTCGTAGTCATCGGCTGTTGGAATTGGAGTGGAAAGTAATTTTGATAGAATTCGGGGAGGGGAGACGGTGAACGATGGAAGGAAAGCTTTTCGGAGGACGCGCCGTACTATCAAGCAGCGACAGGGTGGCTGAGAGTGGAGCGCGTCGACTCTCCACCGGACCGCCTATTAGGAAAGGTCAAAGAATGATAATCGCATAGAATTAGGCGTCTTTCTTCCACGTTTAGAAGTCTATAAATATTCAGAATTTTTCCATAAAGATGATTAACGGAATATAACCAATTTAAAATATATGTAATGAAAACGTAGATGTCGCTTATTACGCTATTACTAGAATTTATTTGGAATATTATTTCAGAAACTTTAAACTAATTGGGGCTAAATGCAAATTGTATAAGTGGCATAGCATAAACATTATACTTATATCGTGCGTTGCGGAAACTGAACACTGTACACTTTTTTCTCCGAATATTTTTTGTTTGAAAGCTTTTTCTCCAAATTCAAAAATTAAATATCTTCCCGACATCTGCCTATATGCCAATGATACTTCTCGGTGTGCATGTGACCACTCTGGAAAATTTAAACAGGGCGTCAGGAAGCTGGCAGTTGGTTTGTGGCAAACAAATTAAAGATAAACAAGGAAGAGACGCAAAATTTGCTACTTACCACAAAAAATTTCTGAGTATTCTGGTAAACCCAAAACTACAATGCACATCGCACATTAATATGCTCGTACTCAAACTGACCTCTACTCTATGCGCGTTAGGGAGGATGAAGAAAACAACTACCCATCACGCTAGAAAAATAGTCCGTAACAACAGGGATGACTACTGGATCAACATACACACACACAACTACGTTACACGTAATTTTTTAGAATTGTCCTCAATGGCTTTCTAGAAAAAGGACGCCAGTTTGATAGGAAATTGAAGGATAAACGGCCCATTTATCAAAAAAAGATTTTTTTTCCACCACGAGATTGCACCACCTCGCACATTTGGAGTTGTATTTGTGGATGCCAAACTGTATGAACTGCTGCCCCGTCCAGTTTACTCATCCGACCTGGCACCGTGTGACTTCTTTTTGTTCCGCGATATGAAAATATGGCTCACAGTGAAAGAATTCAGCTCAAATCGACACTAGCATGGTAGAAACCTATTTTAAGGAATTTTTGCTTAAAGAAATGGTAGGGGCGTTGGGAAAAATCATGTTGCTAAATGGGGATCATGTAGAAAAATAAATAAAAATATATTTTTTTATTTATGTCCTGATTCCTAATGCACGGTTTTATTAATCCACCCTCGTAATAACAAGACGAGTTTCTTTTTGAAAAGTAATTTATTTGAAAAATAGAGGAATGTTTGATTAATTTATCATGCACGTAATTCAAACGACAATTTCCACGTCTTATTACTGGTACGTGACAATGAAAGAATTGTATTATGTGTCGTTGTCCCAAGATTATCATGTTACTAATCTGAGAAAAAAAAATGTGAAGCAGATTTTGTGGTTGATTTAAAAGTAATACACTTGAAGCATAACGAACACAAATATTGCTATAATTTAACAAAAATAATTGAATCAAAGCTAGTGACTTCTGTTAAGTTACAAGGTAAATTGTGTATGTATATTCGCTAATGTGTTGAATGAACATATTTTAGTTGATTGAACACATAAATGTGCAACACTTTGCGGTTTGTTGGATAAACCCTTTAATAAATAAAAAATTGTTTCTACCTAAGTAGAAACAATTTCTTATTTATTAATGAAACTATTGAAATAACGGGTTCCGCTTAAAATATGTAACAATAAATATTTAGAATTGTGGAATTATGTAAAATTAGTCACCAAGATGGGTAATAGTTTATATATGTCGCTCACGGAAGATATAAAATATTTCATGCTACATTGTTTGTTGCCTAATCTAAATTTGTTAAACAGGCGTGTTTCTTAGAACAAATTCTTTTCCACGTTGCTTTAAATGTATTCGTACTTTATTTACACAGTGAGCTCTACAGTGAGCTTGAACCACAGATGCAAGCATTCTCAGAAAAAATTATATATTTGTTTGATGTTATGTTTCGAAATTAAATTGGCAACTTTGTAAAACTTGAACTACTTATATTTTATTTACCGTTGTTACGGTAACCAAGCGATACCCACACGAAAAAAATTATGGCACCGTTTAAAAAGCTGGCGTTTCTGGTGTTTGAATTTGGCAGAGTTTGGTGTTTAGTACTGAACATCCTGTATATTTCGGAGGCATCCCAACACATTGTCTAAATGGAGGCAAGTATGCAATTAAATTTTGTAAAAATTTACAGTAAAATGTGTTTCCGTTTCGGACTTCTTTAAGAAAATAGATATTTCACAAAATTATAAATATTTCCAAATCTGTTAGAAATAAACATATGAAATATGGTCTCTTTCTAAATGGAGAAGCCCAATATGTGCGCAATAATATACAGAAAAATAACAAGTGTCTGGTTCACTACTTATCGATCACCCTGCATATATAGAAAAATGTTCGAAAGATGCTCTATGAGATCTATTACGTCGTCAGAAAATTTAAGTTTCCTACTGGTTACACAATATAGGCAATTTTACAATTAAAGGATGTTTGAGGCACCTGTATGTTGTTATAATTAAACTTAAATCGAAGAAATAAGGACATAAGAAGCTATGAACTGAGTTGCAAAGATTGTGGTTTCCGGGTACCGAATTTTCACATTCCGCTTAATGTGTGGTTGGCGCAAAAAAGTACACTGACACAATTTTTATCGTTTTACCACGTAGAAGTTCAAATATATTGATTTTTACCTAACGCCAGTGTAACACATCTTTCATTCTCGAATTCTATTGGTTGGAGTTATAACGTCATCTTGTTGCGTAATATGATGCAAGGAGCGAGAATGATTTTTTGTTTATCTAAAACGACGCTTAGATAACAACTAATATTTAGGATGTGTGAAAAACTTTTTGAAAAGGCTTGTATAATTATCGTCCAACTTAATAACCGCCATGATTTTATTTTACAACGTCTTGAAATAGCGACAGTAAAATCTTCCGTTTTATAATTATGTAAACAACCGGTTGCGCATATAATAGAAAAATCAACAGTAACTACGAGGCGCTGTATTTATATTTTCAACGATTTAAAATTCAAGATTTTATTATGCGGAGAAGGTGCTATATTTTAAAGTCTTACTCATAGTACGTACATATGAAGTGATGGAAAATTTTGAAGGGAAGACACGCGTCACACAAAGACTATTTGACGTGAAATACTCTTTACGGAAAAATTGTTGGTTTTGTATGCCTTCGTATGTTTACGAGAGAACATGCAAATATGCACAATGGGATTTCGTAATTGGCGCATAGACGCTGATTACGTATAAAGAAAGTTTCCGATTCACTTTTCCTTATTTTAATTATTCTATTGTAACATATGCACTGGTATAGTTTTTATTGTAAGTTATTTAAATATCATTAATTAGGTAATACAAAATTGGTTAACTAACATATAAACAACGTGTCCGAGAATGTGATTCTCTATGCTGGTCGGATCCTATTGATAAAGTAATTCCGATCGAATTGAACAATGTTGTGAATAATTTGAGGTGTTTGAGATATGAATGAGCGTGGGTCATACCCGTCTCAGAAAGGAAGTCACAAATTCTTAAAAAAAATGTATATTTATTTTTCCACTGATGAAGCGAGTAAGGAAGATTGGACAGTAACTTAGAGCGCAATTCATGCAATTCGGAAACCATAACTCCGAATGTGTAAGCTGCTGCATTGTTGTGTGGAACAAAATTTTTTTATTTAACAAACGGGGTTGTTTCACCTCCAATTCCTCGTCGAATCGGTCCAAATATTCACTGTGATCGTGCGTCCCTTTTCCAAAATGTCAATGAGGATTATTCCCTTCGAACTTAAAAAATCGTAGTCGATGGGATCGTGTTCGCTTCCTTTGGTGCAGAAAATGCTTGAAAGTTTCGCTTACATTGAAAAAACTACTTTGAAGGTAACACTCATGTATCCACTTGTCCACAGTTAGCAATCGCGGCACCTACGGCCTCTGCTACTGCACACTTTTTTATTTGAGGATCAGCAAGAATCATCTCGTAGACTTTTTTAATAATATTGTCAGCAACCACATCTGCCAGGCGACGCGCGACGTAATTGGAAACTTTAAATGAATTTTAGTACTATTCTAGGATCTTCTTCCTTCAGTTTAGTATGTGTGAGATATGGCAAGATATAATATTATCAAACACACAAAAAGGATTGTAAAAATATGGTTAAATATGGTTTCTGATAATACAAGCCTCAAAGGAGTTAGTAGAGTCAGCCAGAGAGCAAGGACTAGAAATAAATGAAGGAAGAACAAGATTAAGAACTAAAAAAAAAACAAGAAGAACTGCGGCTGTACTTGTAGAATATTGGGTAGGACAACCAAAAATAAAACAATCTACTTAATTAGTTAATTCTAAGCTTTCGCAATTAATTTATGAATAAATTAATAATTAGAAAATAGACATTACAATTAATGAATATTGTGCTTAAAAATCGGCATTAGTTGAAAACGTGTTAAAATCTTAAAATTCTAAGAGAACAAGTTGTACGCCACTACTCGCGAAGAGCGCAGAAATAAAGAAAAATCAACACTTAGCTTTGAGAAAGTGAACAGTGTGTGGGACGACCAGTAACGGATGAGAGCGAACAAAAACTTAAAGTACAAGAAAGAATAACAAAGGGAACAAAGTGCATGGGAGAATTACTCCACATATTAAAATCGACGAATGTTAAGAAAAGAATATACGAAACCATAACAACGGCAGTGGTTATCTACGAGAATGAAGCATGGAAACTCAACTTTAAGGAAAAACAAGAACTAGAGATATTTGACAGGAAAGTAGTACTTAGTACTTTCTATAAGGAAAAAAGTGCACAGGAGATTTTTGAGAAAGAAAAGCAGACAGAGACCTATTGGGACTGTATAACAAACCACTAATAAGAAGCTGAGGTAATTGGGTCATGTGGCAGGATAAAAAAATGACATAAGAGATTACAAATTGTGAAAAAAGTGGAGAGGGCAAGTAGGAATCAAATGAGGAATGGAGAAAAAAATGCAACCAACTCATAAGACATCTGGGCTCGTAGAGCTGATTTTCCAGCTTTATCTACAAAGAGGTTGTGAAATTGTTGTAAAATACCACAGTTAATTATTTTACTTTCGATGGATTCAATATTGACGTATGTTTCCGTCAAATAAATTAAATCTACATCGAAGTAGCTCAAGTTAATTTCTAGCTAGTCAGTATATTCTGTGATTGAAGAAATTTATTAAGACAAATTCCTACTGGCAGCAAGGGCAATATATCTGTACGAATTTTGATGTAACCGCTTCACAGGTCACTTCTGAAAATATCTTGGATGACATATGTAGCTTCCAAATCTTTAGCGAAGGTTGATTTATTTTCTTGATATATGAAGAAAAGTCACCTTTAGAACACTCCGTCTTTAAGCCTCTTGATTTTTACCGCTTATTGACTTCCTTCTGACAGTTTTGTTTCCCATCTTAAATTTGAATCTTCTAGATGTTTAGAAGTTTCGAATTGTCATTATTTTACCCAACAGATTTAAAATCCTTCTCACCAAAATTAATCTTTTGCTTTGACGAATTACTTACTATTTCATTGTAGCTTTAAAGTAGATTCCAACAGAATTCTCCTCCGATAGATTCCTCCGATAGAGACCTTCGTAATTATGAGCAATTATCTAAATTCAATATTGTATTGTTTCAATTGTTGTGAAACAATGGTCCGTGTCGAACGCGTGCACACATCTTGTTTGTATTTATAACGCAATACGGCGATTTAACTGGCGCTTGGCTGTAACCGTTCGTCGGACAATGCAGACGCTATTTGGGCTTTGGAACGGTATCCACATTCCTTTCGAAAATGTTCAAGTTCATGTTTAAAATTTTCATCTTATTAATGAGTCGGCGTTTTTATCCGCTCATTAGGAAGCTAATTAATATTGGCAGGATTGCTTCGAGCTTTTCGAACGTATCTACGTAGGTCGTGTGGAGGTAGATGTATTAGTATGAAAGTTCAAAAATAAGTACTTACAGGCACTTTTTAATTATTCGCCAAAACATGTTTGTTGGCAACTTAACTGAAAATTATTTTAGTTACCTACAAAAATGATCACATCTTAAAGTTAAATAAGTTTCCAATGAAGATATATTATAAATGATTAAAACTTTAAGGGCTAGTGTTGTTAGTTTCTTTATCATAATTAATAGTGTCACCACGCCGACGAATCCTGAATACGTCTAGGTACTTTGCCCACAATTTGCTTCTGCATTATGGTACCCCACGTATCTTGGATTTCATGCAGCGGGACAACTAATGCCTGTGGGCAGTGCAGTAAGTTACAAATTCTGTACATGTTCCACCTTAGACTACTATCCAAACTATCTTACTTCATATTTTATTTTAAGAATTTGTGGAATAATAATGATCTTGCGCAATGGAAAATGCATCCTTTCTTTCTTTAAATACTTTTTACGAAGTAACTAGACTAAAAGTAACTAACCACTTTTGTAATTTTTTGTCCAGGCTGTAAGATCTGCTTCTCGCTGCTACTGTTTGAATAATCCTTAATATTGTTAAATTGGCATGGGCTAAAAATATTGGGGTATTGTTAGTAATAACCATTTATAAGGTCATTGCCACATATAGGGACAGTTACATTATAACATTAACTCTGTCCATTTCTACTCTACTTGGGGAATCAAAAGTCTGTGATAATGTCTGTGTTAACTAAATGTGTTTTAGAAGCAAATTATTTTCATTTTACTAAAAATTATTAACTTTTGCGTGATATATCAAGCATAATACGCTTACTGTTACCCCTACCCTCGTAACGGCTGTATATGTGTACACGCTTCGAACTAATAGTATCCACTATGGATATAACTGGTATTCATAGGTTACCAAAAAGGGAAGTATGGGGAAGTGTGAGTCGCTCATAAAGTAACTCAAAGTTGAGTAAAAGTATTCAAAGTCTCTGCCAAACCAATATCTGTTAATACCTCTGGATAAACATAAAAATGTTAAGCTACCATTGTTGCACGAAATGTTAAAATTCGTATTTAATAATAACGAAATTAAAATTATCAATACCTCTGAATTAATTCCTAAAAATCAAGAAGAAATAAAAATAATCCTACAGGAAAATCACGATAGCAAATTATCAGAACATAATGGTTTTAATAAAACTTACTCCAAAGTTAAAGAAAGTTATTTTTGGCCTTCAATGAAAGGTGACATTAGGAAATACATTAAAAATTGTAAGTCTTGTCAGTTAAATAAAACAAACTTTAAGCCTATGAAACAACCGATGGAAATAACTTCTACCTCTAGTAAACCATTTGAAAGATTAGCAATAAACATTGTAGAACCTTTACCAATAACAGAGATAGGAAACAAATTCATTTTAACTGCTCAAGATGATTTAACAAAATTTAGTTTCGGTATACCTCTACCTAATCACAAGTCTAAAACTATTGCAATGTCCTTAACAAAAATCATTACATACTTCGGTATTCCTCAAACAATATTAACTGATCAAGGTCCCTTCTTTATGTCACAAGTTATAAAAGATTTAACTTCAATTTTTAAGACAAAACATATATCTACTACTCCCTATTATCCACAAACAAACGGGGCACTGGAATCGATCTCATGTAACCTTAAAGGATTACTTGCTCGTGTGCGCTTCTCCCTTTTCTGAATCCACTCTGCTTCATCTGATTATGTTTCTTAGCATTTTATTTAACGTGCCTTCGTATATTTTGAGACTGCACTGGACAACGTGATTCCTCTGTAACTCTCATTTTTTTAAGAATCGTGTCCTTTAAGTATTGGGATCATAACTCTAGCTCATCGGTAACTGTCCCATACTTTATTAAACATGTTTGTTAGCATCTTTATATAATAGAGACCTAAGATCTTTAACATTTCCGGTGTAGTCCTATTCAAAATAACAAGTATTCGTTTGAAACTAAACGTGTTCCGGGTTTGAACAGTGTCATGCCGTTGGTTAAAATAAAACTCGACGTTTCGCCCACAATCGTATGGGGCTTCTTCAAGAGAGTGATAGCAACAGTTAGCACGGTAACTCAACGTGTGAACCACGCCAGAGGCGAAACTAACTGAGCGGGAAGCAGTTGATCACGGTAACTCAGCATGTGAATCATGCCAGAGGCGAAAACCAACTGCGAAGAACGCGGGAAGCAGCAAAAGCGTGCTGCTCCCCGCGTTACAGTTACCGTGCTAACTGTTGCCATCATCTCCTGAAGAGGACCCATACGATTGTGGGCGAAACATCGAGTTTTATTTTAACCAACGACATGACACGGTTCAAACCTGGAACACGTTGAGTTTCAACCGACTCTGGTCGTGGAAGCCTACGTTTTTAACAAGTATTCGATTGATCAGTCACTCTATCTACTGTAATAAGAATTTGTGAGTGATTAGACCTTTGTTTTTATTTTATAACAAATATTTGATTTTGAAAACGTATTTCATGGAATTCTTTTCACACCATAAAACCAAAACACTACTCACGATACCCCGAGACATAAAAACGCTACAAATGATGTAAAGTTGTAGAATTCGTTTAGGTTTCATATCGGAAATTTACTATTATAGTTGCGATATTTATAATCAGCGAATGTATGGAAAACTATGACTCTGCAATATAAGCAATTGTATTATAACCTTGTATAACGGACTGTAATCATTTGCTCAGTTAATGTTGTGGATCGCTATAGGCATGAAGTGTAAGAAGGAAAAGTAACGCTCGAGAAACAACTGATAAAGCAGATTTAAGAGTTGCGCGCTTAGCAAATCAGAATCTAAATAAATAAGAAGAGAAAAAAAAAATTTGGAGCTGGGTTCTGATGTATCTGCTAGAACTCTTGAGAAGTCCACTAACGATAAGTGAACTACAATTATTTGAAAGAGTTGCAGATATGATTATCAACAATAAACCATAGGCACCAAAACCGTCTAGGATCTGATGACTGAGAATAGATTCGGCGACCCCACGCAAATAATTTGATCACAAGTTTACCAAAATTACGTTACTGCATGAGCGCGACTCCATCATAGTTTGGAGTGTTCCTTCTTGGAATCTAATTTCCCACTACAGAGTAACACATCTATTGTATCATATATAAATGTTTTATTCACGTTCAACAATAAGAACAAAAACAGTGTCTTTTATGAATACACTGCTGTTGTGATTATGTCTATATTATCCTTTTTTATGCAACGCCAGCACATAAGTTGAGCGCTAGACACCTTGTCTGCATTAACGAAAAGTCACGTTTTACCACCAACGAAAAAATGCAGAAGCAGAAATAACCTTAGTGTTCCTTTAAACAAGTCTCCGGCATTCAGAAAACCACCAAGTTAGTACTGCTTGTCTGCATGCAACAATCCGTCATCTTCAATCAAGGCGATTGGAAGCTTTAAGATCCTCAAAACAAGAGTGAAAGAATATTTGGTTGACAAATGCGTATTTGACTATGTTCAACTTTTGGTGAATTATTGTTCGCGATCAACTAAGTTATACATTATGTTATTTATATCTTTTATTTTTACACTTTCATTTGTTTATTTACCGAGTACACATATTTGATATTACCAATCATACTGTAATTGCTTGCCTTGGCTTACACGTAACGTGATCGCACTTCCAGCTTAACTGGGTACAGCAGACTTCAATATTACCCAACATTTGTACAATGATGTAAAAGGGATTTTGAAGCAAAAACAAATAAGTAAGTGGCAAGTTATTACTTCTTGTTGAAATTATGGATAGAAAATATGATCTTTATTAAAGAATATTAATATTAATTAAAGAATAACAGCTATTTTACGATAACAAGAAAAAAAAACAATTAATTACTATTAATTATGCTTCTCCTGAGTGCTTCAGTCAGCCACAGCGCATAGATATTAAACTAACAAACAATTGAAAGTATCCTTGTCCTATCTTCGTATCGTACACGTAAGTGTTGTCTACCAACACAGTACTTCTTTTTTGGCAGTTAATCAATTGCAACGTAAAGAATTTTCCGTACGTAAGCAGATGACGTTTACTCAACTAAGTATGTATTATTTTATTATTAGAAGTCCTTCGCTAATTTCACCGTCCCACCCATCAAAAAAAAATCTAAAGAAAATACATACTGGCATGCGCGATCGTTTCATTTCGTTATAAATAAGTTGGAAATATTTGTGGAGAGGATCGCTTATGAATAATAAAAATAAATGCTTCAGCTTTATGTTATACATCCGTCTCGGCTGAAATTGCTTTCCGCACGCACAAGATAAATTACACGAACGAACTTTTCGTTTCGGGCTTCTTTTTACAATTGTCGTTTACTGTAATTTATACAGGTATTCATAAATAAGATAAGTCGAAATTAAATGTATCCGCCGATACTTAAAATAACTTTAAAAATTTCAGTTTTTTTTTTTTAACTGACGTATATAAAAGTATACCTACTTACGAGCCAAAAGTACGCACGGCTATGGAAAATTTTCGATATTTTCGGAGTGCGTTTGTTAGACACAGATATCGGATGAGGGCCTGTTCGCAAGGGGAACTTATTTTAACATATTTTGTTCTTATTGTTTGCTATTCCTTACATGTGATCATTCTGTGTTAGTGAGTTCTATTATCGTGCAGCTCGTTCATTTAGAATTAATGTCTGGGAAAGCAGCAAAGCGTTCTTATGTATACAAACGAAAAAGGCAGTTCTACTTGCCAAAGCGCAATACAAAGCACGAGTGTACGCTATCAGTAAGAATAATGTAAATAAATGTAAAAAATATATAGAAAGCTCAAACAATGTTATTAGTTCGTAAGCAACATAAAATAAACCCCACGCACACTTTTTCCCGATATTTATTTTTTTGCATTGACTCATTTCTTTAAAAAAAAGTACCGATTTCATGGCTTATGATTCGTATATTTTCTATTAAATGGAACACGAATCATCCGATATTTTTGAGGCGAGGAAACGGAAAGATATTCACACTAGAAAACTGCAATTCAGCCAGAATCAATCGAAGTCCAGTTCTAATGGAGTGAACTTTAAACACTAATGTTGGAGTTCTGGTTAGAGTATGGTTAACTGTTAATACCAACCTATTCAGAATGAAAATCATTTTTATTGAGGAATTAAACAGGTTATTACTAAAGCTCTTCATTTTCCGTGCGCTTCATGAAATTAGCAGAGACTAGACAGACTCATGTTTTGTCGACTCTCGTGGAAACTAATTGGCAACACGAAGCCATTTTCATGCGATGAATAAACACGGGCCTATCTCTGCTAATTTCGTCAAGTGCACGGAAAATGCCCAACTTAATTATTAGAATCAGTTCGCTCTATATAGAATCTGCATATGTTGACTGTAATATAGTATAGTTTTTCATGGTGGATAGGTCAGGGAGTGGAGTATTCCCTACACACTTTTTCGGATCAAATCAAAAAATAAATTTCAAACAATAACTTTTCACTAAAATCAAATCGACAGAATAATACCTAACCCCAAAATTTAACGTTACACGAACTCTCTATGGTAACGCGCCACGCACTCCTCGTTCCTTTAAATAATAATAAATTAATCCTGAAATATAATTTGCACAACCCTTGGATTTGGAAAATAAAATACTTAGCCAAATACATCTTCACTCAATGACGATTTGTACTCAACAGAAAGATTTTCATTTCTTCCCTTCACTCCTTTCTTCCCGATAGCATTTGTCAAACATCACGGTCATTTGCGATGCTAGTTTTATAATAGGCAAGATTTTAAATTCTTACAATGGAATTTCAATTAACAAGTTTCTTTTCTCTAAATATGTCATGTAACAACCGGTAATATTGCATGCGAGTTCGCAGTCTATCGCTTATCAAATCGACATAAGCGAATATCGGCAACCGTTGAATAAGGACATTACTATCGGACTTGATGACTTTTTGCTGAGTAATGTTTAATGCGCGAAATGATGCTAAAGATACACCTAAATTCATTCTGTACATTTTTGTAAGGAAATATTACATTGACACGATGTGAAGAAAATGGAGAGCAGGCGAGTTACTTAGCAGCTTCACCGGGATTATCGTCGACCGGAAATAATTTGCTAATAAAACACAAATAAGGGAGCAACCCAAAGCTATATAAGCGGAATGAGAATTCGTGAAGAAGGCCAGAACAGCTTAACTCTGGCGTAAGGCTGAACAACGCTTTACACGACGTTAACGGCAGCTACGTTCGATAATATTTTTAATACAACAGTTCTTAGAATGTATGTGTTATCTACATTATGAAAGTGGGCAATATAAAACCATAAGTCACAATTTTTGTTTAATATGAAGAGTCTAATACTACGAATATCATAAGTAAATTTTTGGACTGGATAAAACTAAGGGAAATTGTAACAGAATCACAAACATACATGTTAAATCAAATAAGCAATAATTATAGAACCGCCCTCCAAAATAACAATTCCTTTATGTAAATCTCGACTTAAAAAAAAAGCTCTAATAACTCAAACTTTTAGTTTCAAGACAATACTACGTTATTACGTTATTATTATTAAAAATACAAAACATCGTGTAGATTTCAATATAATTCTAACCATCCCCACAGTCAGACCTTTAACAAGAAAAAAATTTGCATTGTATATTAGAAAAAAGTATCTGTCGAAAAAGCAATTAATTTGTATTTTTTGATACTATATTTAAGATCGATATATACTTCTCACTCTGATCACTACTGGACTCTGGAGGTCTCCAGCGCAATAATTATACTCTTAAACACGCAATGCAAAGCATGAAGTTCAACTATTTGAATGTGTTTCTACCAGAGTTGGTTTTGAAAACAACAAAAAATGTCTGCCAAGTAAAACAGTTAAGTTGTAAACATTACAAAATGTCCTTCTTATAGAAATAGTTTAGCTGAATCAAAAATTACAATGACAAAAATACGTATGAGACATATTTACTTCCATCGAAATGGAATAAATTTACGAATGTAAAGAATGGATTATTTTTTAATTACATTAAATTACACAACTATGACATGAAATGCTATACATCAAATATCTAATTTCCAAGTGGAATATTTTACCGCCATAGACGCGGAGCTACCCCAATATGAAAACTCAATACTGTTGACTAAACAACCCTTGCGAATAGTTTGCCTAGGTTTATGACTGTAAGTCATGCGATATTCTAAAACCAGCCCCTTCAACCTTCGTACCATTAACCAATATAATTCTGTTGTATATTTGTATGTACATGCGCATACATGTAAATGCTCCTGAAGGTTAAACTATAAAAATATAATCTAAGAAAGACATCGTAATTTATACAAAAATGAGAAGAAGCAATTCACAAATATCATAAATTATTCAAATTTTTTGGAGGAATCGATCAAAAAGTGCAAATGTAGTTGAACATTTTCTATGTATAAAATTTGCAAAAAAAAAAAAGCAAAGACTGGACTTCCGAACATCAGATTAGGATTTGTTTTATGTTCTAATTTTACAAAGAAATTGAAACTGCAAATTGTTCATAGTTGGCTTACTATTTATGTAGCATCGGCTTGAATAGAGGAAAGCCATGCCGTGTAGTAAAGACATCGCACGAAACTTAATTTGGACTTAAGTCGGCACTTATTTTACAATGTTTATATATTTACTAGACGGCAAACACTAAAGCAGCGGCACGCTCCGCACCACCTTATGTCGCTGTTCCTCAAACAGTTCTTGGACTGCTTACCACAAGACGATGTGCGTAGGAGCGCTTTTGGAAATTGCAGATATATACGATTCCCACAGGCTTATCATGATGTATAAGAAAACACTTCGGAAAATGCCTAGAAACAGTAACCAAAAGGATAATCTTATGATATTAACTGTGAGGCAAACAGCGAAACATGGTGGCGTAAAAACACTCTCGAAACCACACCGATGACGCTATGGTAGACAGAAACACATTCGTGGGTAGTACGTTTTTTGTCCTTGCATTGCCTTTGCCGTAAGTGATTCCATTGATACCATGAGGAAGCTATTTTAGCGTTATTTTTGGATTAATATTTTCGTGTTTACCAGATTATCCCACAATGCGGTGGCTTCTTTATTCCATAAAGAGTTTCGGGCGAAACTTTCAGCCTACGAAACAGAAAAATGGTGAATCGACCCAACTCGAATCCCAATCCGACAATTTTCGCCAGTACGACCATCGAAGTGTGAGATAGTGCGTTGTCTTCCTGTAACAAAGCTTTCTTTTTCTTCAAATGCGGCCGTTTTTCCGCAATTTCTACCTTCAGCTTGTCAAGTAATGATGCATAGGATTGTGTTTCCGTTTCCAAGACAGTCAACTAACACGACTTCATGAATGTTCCGAAAGAATAATCACCGTCACTTTGCCGGCGAATGAAACAATCTTTGCCTTTTTCGGAGCCGATTCACCCATGGCAATTCACCATATCGACCGCGTCATAGCTTCAGGAATGTACTGATGTATCTACAAGTACTAATCGACTTATTTCTTTCATTACTAAATGTTCAGTCAATATATGACCAACACGTTCTTTCGAGATGTCCACAGCCCCAGCTATCTCTCTAATCTTAATTGGACGATCGCCTAGCCGCCATTCACCATCTGGTGAACTTTTCCGATGTTCGATATCGATAGTAGTTGCAGCTTTTTGCCGTTCCAAACGTTTATCGTGTTATTTATATTTAACCTTATTATTTAATGCTTCATTAAAAAAACTATGAATCTATCAAACCTGTTCAAACTCAATTAACTTTTTTGAAGAGAAAACGACATAACCTGTTGGGGCGGAATAATTAGCTATAGATACATATTTGAAGTGAAATAGTGGTAGAGCTACTTTGAACGTTATATTAAATATTAAAAGAACTCAGAAATGTGTTGAACGGGAGGGTTGTCTTAGAACGTTAACTATGTTAAGTAAGTTATGCAATCATGAAATTGAAGTTTACTAATATTTAAATTTACATACTACTTATTAACGGTGATTTGCCATTTCCGTTCCCTACTTCTTGAACTTTATTTCCTTTTCTACGTTTATTTTTGATATTTCGTTGAATATGTATTCAGAATTAAATTTTCTTTTAAAATACGTATTCAGAGCTTTCTATTCAAGGAATTTTATTTCTTTGTAAATATCTGTGAAATAAAATCTCGTCAAAACACGAGGATTTTGAGCACAAATTTACGATTTGGCACGATATGTCGTGATGAAAACGGAAACAAAAATAACAAAGTTTGAAGCGTCCAGATTTTGATTCATTATTAAAGAACCTGACATATCCATATTTTTTTAGTCTACCTTCCTTGTTCTCTTACATAATTAGCTGCATCCCATAACATTCACAGAATTCGAGTAGAATGCATATGAAAGAAAATAATCCTAATCGTATAATATTTATTACTAACTATCTCTGGTAAAATTACAAACTACCGCAAAATCAATACAGAATTAAATGAACATAGGTATAGAATACATGTTCCGCAAACAGGAAAAGCGAAGAAGCCGATGGAGTTATAATATTTAATACACAAACATATACATTGCTTATATCCGCTTTTATGGCTTCTGTTTAATTTCCTTCTTGAACAAATGTAGTATCTCATTCGTTTCTTATTTGATATGTTTGACTAGTTTCCGACGTTTTAATATTTCATAAATCAACACCTTTCCCCCTTAGAGGTCTTGATATATTGGATATGCGCCTTCGAGAAGAAGATCCAGAAATTGCTCTAAAATTAGCTGTTTTGCTAATTTCAGAGCAGCTTCTTTGAGAAAGCCTCTCCTCAGGTTTTACAATAGTTACATGTAACGTAATCAGTTATATGCTGAATAAAATATCGTAAAAGGACATTTCTTGGTTCTTCTAGAGCATGAGTGTACTACTAAACTAAAGTACATAAAATGCAAATATAGTAGATCCCATAAATAAATATGTGCTTTATATATCCAACATGCCGCTCTCGGTATAATAATAATTTTACTCGTCTTGACCTCAGGTGGGTATTTTACTCTTAAATGAATTTTTGTAAACATGCACAGCTTACTTAGCCAATTACCGTGCAAGAAGGAACATTTTGGGACGGCAACCCTTTTACTTTTTAGAGTAAGAAAACCCGTTTATTTAATTTAACAAAATATATAGTCGCTCAAACAAAAATTATAGTCAAATTTAACAGGTGCTTTATATGTGACCTCCACATTGTGGTTTATTCCAAAGTTCGTGCGGGGTCCCACGACGAGTGATGTTGAAAAATTCATGTATTGATTTGGTATTACAACTCTCAATGGAAATCTACAAGATACATGTCATGAATAAATTACGGAAGATAGAACGCGTCTACATGTACTCTTTTAAATTATATTCATCAGACAGTGCCTCATATCAAGCCCCATTCCTGAAAACAAATTAATATGAAACGGGAAAACTTATTTTCGGTAACAATTAACTCGTTCAAATTGTTGGATTAAAAAATCGTTGCACTCCAATTTCATTCGACATATAGCACGTAGTTACCAGTTGAAAACAAATAACGCCATCATTCCAAGTCATCATGGCAATTTTCAATTGCTAAAGTAAGTCGTTATCACTACCTCTGCATCCACACATTTGTTTATTCAAGAAGTGTGTAATATTAAAAGGAGAGGAACTATAAATTTTAATATTCATGTCGTTTTAATTTTATTTCAGCTGATAAATTACTGGCTATCAGACTTTTATGAAAAGTACTGGGCTGAATCGTAAATATTTACGAGAACGTTGTTCCTTATTACCTATACAAAATTGTAAATACATACGTATGAAGATTGTAAAAGAATTTAATCCAGCTCAATTTACAACACTGAAATATTTCCTATTTTTAAATATAAACGCTTTTTTAAAACTATGTGTGCTCGCGAATCTGAAATTGCTTATTGACTATTTTTAAGGTGTTTCGTACTAAAGAGACATTAATATACCATTATAGTTAAAAATATGTTAACACCTCAAAGATCTTATCAAGCTAGATTTCATAAGCATGACGGCTGTTGCTTTGAACAGCCAGTAGATACAGTGACATCTTTTTCTTTTGTCTCCCCCTGAGACACTTTCTATCACTCGTAGCCATGCGCTTGGATTATGATAAGATTCGCAGGTAGTTTTTATTAGCCCCATTTTATATTATGATGGGTATTCCCAATAAACGGGGCTTTGTGCTTGTATTTGCTGAACCTAAGTACTTGACATTGTCACGCGGAAGATCGATACTTAGTCGTTGCAAGGGAGAGACAAAACATAAGCCAGCCACGGTACCTTTTAGAGACTCAATTGTTAAATTTGCCTCCAAGGACTATTTAATTTTTGTTCTTATTGCAGCTTTTTCATATTTTTAGGATACAATATACTTGTGTAAAAAAAAGGTTATATATAATTGAATTTGTCAATCAACTTATGCATACAACGTATATCACAGAATAAACGCTTCCACAAAATAGTGGCTAAACGCATTTTAAATAAAGTTTCGTAAATTCCATACATGTTGTCTGCATGCTACTTGGGATGAAACATACATTGCTGAAGTTTTATTATGTAAGATGCCGAATCTTCTACAATTATAGAGTTGTGCCTATTGTACAAAAGCTAGAAGTTCGAAATTTTCAAATAATAATAAATAAATAAATAATATTTTTAAATATGTAGTGTAATCTGTAGGTAAACGATCTAAGGACTTGCTTTACTATGTTCCTGCTTTTTCAATTAAATTTCTAATTTCCGTATTTAGAAATAAACCAACGCAATATGAATTTTGTGTCTATTTCTAGCAGATTTCGAGATATTTATAATTTCGTTTTCAATCACATGAATGTAGATGCATCTACATATCTCAAAAAGTCTTGAATGCAAAAACACTCTAGCGTAAATTTTTACGAGATTAAACTACATACCTGGCTCTATGTATAGATGGTACCCAAACTGTGCCAGATTGAAACACCAGAAACGTCGTTTCTTTAAATAGCACAGTACATCCACCATCCATCCATAGAAAAATTGGTATCTCTAATATTTTTGTATATTAATTAATGCATCTATATAATATTGAAGGTAAAAGAGAAGAATTTAAACCTAACTCCTGCATTTGGACGTTGCATCCAAGTGTTTTTTGAAGTTAGTATTGTTTAGTCATCAAGACAGTCGTAAACAAAACACGCTGACGTTGCTCTTCTTAATTGTTGATTCAAAATTTTAAGCCTATGTTTCTATTACTTTTTTTCTATATCAAAGAAATTAGTACTTCCAGTATACCTATTATTGAAGTAACTCTTCGTTAGCTAAGTTCGAAATTTTGAATCAACAATCCAAAATCGTTAATGTCGGTATGCTTTGTTTACTGTCGTTATGGTAACCGAACTCTTTTAACACCAGAAAAGCATATTCGACTGCAAGTGGCTACTTGAACTCAGAATTTTGAATGAATAATTTAAAGGCGTCAACGTCAGCATGTTTTACTTACTGCTGTAATGACAACCAAACAATACTAACTAATCTTCCTCTTATATAATTTTTAATTGTTTAATTAAATGTTTCCAAGTTTTATGTTTATTTGGTCAAATTAATGAATTTTTAACTATAAGATGTAATCATTGCTCGAATCTTCTTTATAATCTTATAATCTTCAAATTTAGAGGATACAAATCGATGAAGTGTACATATGTATTTCATTCACATATCAGATTTCACTTTCGGTTTCGTTTAAATTGCTTACCGAATGATCAATCACACCTCAGGTTTGGGTTTCGGTTTCGTTGAAACTACTTACCGAATGATCATTAATTTCTTGTATTTCGTCTCGATACTTGAGGAATAACTGATATCACACATATCGATTAGAAATTTGTTACTGGCAACATTTCAGTGTTCATTATTTTAATGTTTGGTGTGTAATAAGATGGCCAATATTAAATTTCTTTTCCATTGTATATTCGTGATATGCTTGCTGTATACCATTCTATAGTTATCTACAATTGGAACTTACTGCTATATCAAACATTGCGACGATTTGGTATATCAGAAAGCAAATGACGAAGTACCAGAACTTCAATGGAACAGTGTATTAATTTTAGTTTGTACAAATAAGACGCTACTTTATTTGCTGTTTTTTATTGCATATCAATGAATAATGGTTTATTAAAGATCAATTGCTGTATTTCTTAATTATTTTTAAGAAATAACATTTTCGTTTTTTCCATATTTACCTTATTTTAAATACAGCATGAGTGCTAGTACAATCACTAACAAACAATGCATTTCATTAATTTTGAATTTAGGAAATATGTGAAGTTTTTCGATTGCGAATTTTGTTTTGCATATTAAAAGTTGCTACTCTTACGTGTAAGACAAGGGCAAAATATTAATCTAGAAGAAAATCGAGGGAAAAAGCCATCAATACCGCAATACCCCGCAAACTACAGACAATCAAAAATTAAAAACGCAAATTTGAATAGATTCACTTCCGAGTAATAGTCGCTGGAATATACGTAATACATTCTCTTTATTGACATCATAAATTACCAAATTTATTTAAAACAGATTGATTTTTCTTTTTAATCTCTCCTACCTCTTTTGTTAAATGTAGATGTTCATGATCCGTATTCCCATTTGCAGCTTTTATACTGTTACTTCTGATCTTGCCCGCTACTGTTATTGACTACCCTTTCTAATACTTAATATTGATATTACAAGGATTATAGGATCTTTGTTTTCTTGCTTATTTCTTTATTGGTGTAGAGGAAATATTATCTAATAAGTTATGAAATTAATTGGAATTAAGAAAAAGAACATTTCGCCCTTGTGTTAATTTCTTGTCACTCAATGTACCTTGAATTTAAAGTATCAGAAATAAAGTTCGCCACTTTCCGTGCGCTTCACGAAATTAGGAGAGACTAGGCAGACTCGTGTTGATTCGTCTCATGGGAACGGGTTCGTACTGCCTACTGGTTTCCCCGAGAGTGAGTCTGTCTAAAATCTGCTAATTCTGCTATTATCTAAACATAATCAGTTTTGTAATTATTTATTTGATAGTGATTTTGATAACTTGGTATTAGTAAGAGCAATAGTCGTGGGGGATGGTGTTTGCATTTATATTCGTTCGTTTCTTAAATTTTCCATTATTCATTCCGGCCCCAACATTGCACAGTTGTGACTGTCGTTAAAATTGTCAAATCCTTCTATTAAGTATTTTTGTGTTGAGTTGAAGCACTCTTGTCTGCAGTTTTCGGCTTCACACGACATGATCATGTTTGCGGGTGACCTTAATATAGATCTTCTTAAGTTTAGCGATCTTAACGCCTTATACCTAAATTATGCACTTGACACCTTGGAACTAAAACAAATTGTTATTAATCCCACACACATAACGAACTCTTGCGCCTCCTTGATTGATGTCATTGTTTCGTTCAACGAAAATTTTATTTCAGATGTGACAGTTTCTAGTGTTGATTTTTCCGATTAGGAAGTAGTTGCTAGACCCACAGCCCTACCGTCCTTTGTTACTTATCGGTCATCTCGAAATTTCAATGAACAACTATTTTATCACGCATGCTATTCCTATTCCCAAAGGATCTCCAGTACAAAATCATTCTGATGTGCGTTTTATTAATTTGTTGCCTACTATGTCGAAGTTGGAGTCCTTAACTTCCAGCTGCGTTCTCATTTGGGTCCAAATGGTATTACTCCAGATGTTAGCTGGACAACTACCTTGTTGAATCTTACCGACGATCTAATATCTGCTCGTGATAGAGGTAAAGCTCCCATGCTTGTTTTGCTTGATTTTAGCAAGGCTTTTGACACCTTAGACCATAAGATTCTTCTACCTGTTTTAAACCATATAAACCTATCTATTGATGCTGATCAATTCTTTCACAGTGACTTATGAGCACAATGTATTAAAGTGCCTAGCGGCGTTTCTGATCCTACCATTGTGTTGCGTGATATTTTTCAGGGTTCTATACAGAGATCTCAACTTTTTATTATTTACGCTATCCCACTGCCGAAATCAGTAAAGACCTGTAAGATTCCTATGTGTGCTGATAACATTCAACTTTATTATACATTTGATATTGCTGATGAGGCCCAAGCATTAGATGTTATTTCATCTGATTTAAATTATATACTTGTAAATGCTAAGCATCATTCGTTGATTTTGAATTAATCTAAATCTTCCGGCCGCTTTTCAATTCTGTCAATTTATCCATCAATAGCGTCCAATTGCCCGTAGTCAATGAGGCTAAAAGTTTAGATCTAATTATTAACCACAACATAAGGTTTAATACGCAAGTATTAAAATGTATTAAGAACGCATACATTTCCTTAAAATTAATTTATCTCCACCACCACTATTTAACTCATAAAATAAAAACAGAACTCTATGAGTCCTTAGTTTTTACAATTTTTTTTTACAAGTTTTTACAATTCAGTTATTGCTCTTCAGTTAATGGCCTCTGGTTAATCCAAGAGACGCAGCGTAGGCTACAGCGAGTTCATAACGCTTGTATTCGGTTTATATTTAGCATTCGTAAGTTTGAGCGCGTAACCAATAAATTAATTGATCTGAAGTGGTTAAGCATTTATGTTGCAGGCGGAAGTGATCTATTTCAAGGATTTCCCAAATATTTGTATAATAAACTTGTCTTGCGCACTGAGGTCCACTGGGGCTATTCCTAAGCATAAAACTTCGATCTTCCAACGCTCGTATTTCTAAATTTTTTAATAACTTACCGGCGGACGTTAAGAGATGTTCTTTCTCCAAATTCAAATTAAGGATGCGCGGGTTCTTATTTAGTAGTCAGCGGTGAATCACTTGTCTATAGTTATAAGGTATTCTCTTATTTAGAACTTAATTATTAACATATGAATTGTGTATTTCTGTTGGGGTTTATGTGCATTCCTCCTGCTTTTTGTATACATTACAGAATTTAGTCTTAAGTTAGATATAGGCATTCGTCATTCATCTTTTTTTCTTATACAGTTTATAAAATTCGGATGGAAGATCAAAACCAACTTTGCTGTAGACTTGAATCCAGCCTTTTGATTTTTCGTACACTAGGAATATTATATTGTTAGAAGCATAACAATCGACATGTTTGTTTTAAAAATGTTGTAACCTTTTTTGTTCTGAATTTCTTAGTGCTTAAAAAAACATTATTATTATTAATTATTACATTACTCCTCTCCGCATATTTAAATAATGTTGATGTTATTATCCACCCATAAAATCTACGCTTAATACATCGTTACGTTCCTCGAATTGTGTAAATATTGACAATATATGTCTTATAAATTACGTCTTTTAGCCTACTTTACGTGAAATGTTCGAACATGAAACGATAAACAATTATCTTGCCCCTAAATGTCATTCTTTATTATCGGCAGAACAGCTTCAGAAAAGAGATCGAACATAATTAATTCAATTTCCCGGCGTTTTCTGTGAAACAACGTTTTCCTTTTTCACTCCCTTCAATATTCAGAACACATTGTACGCTTCGAAAACGAAAGGACGACCCCACGCGGCGGCGGAAAGCGCAAGCGCCTTCCAAATGTCCGGATCCGGGCACGTAGACCGCGTCCTCGCACGGAATCCGAAGCACTCCGGATTTCAGCGGTCTCGACCGAAACTGGCACCCGATCGATATTTTTTGTGAATGTAGTCGGTTGAAGGCGGCGTACGGTGGCTCTATCGACTAACTGCGATTTAGTACGTCCCGACCTAAATACGGAAGGAAGTTTTGATGTAATTTCGGTCGCTGGCCATTAGGGCCCGACAAGCAGAATGATTGTACGACATAGCAGCTGGGTAATTTACGAACGCACATATTGGACATGCGAAGACGCAATTCACGGCCGATGCTCTAAATATTTGGGAAGGTGTGAATTGTGAACAGCCATTAACCTGCGCAACGGTTGCTACCTTACCTACCTATATGAATTGACACGAAATGCTACGGGTTGTGAAGTGGTGTCATATGGGGAGTATTTAAACAATCCTAAGGTTACTTATGTAATGGTTAATGTAATACGAGCTGGATACTTTATGAAAATGTTAGTATTAGGTAGGTCACTGAAATTAGCTTATACTCTATGAAAAGGAAACAGGGAAAAGTTTGTGTATCTTGAAATAATAATTAAAATACAAAAAGTCGATAACACAAAACTTTCTGAAAACTATACACTTGAAATATTTCAGAAACCAAAACGAAAATAAGAATTTCCAAAAACATATTTATTTTTATTGTAAGTGGGATATGCTTTAACCTACGAATCACGCCCTCTTATGACGTTTACACCAGTGCATCACGAGTGCTCCCACAAAATTTTAAATACAATATGTTGGCTTTAACGATATGTGATCCAATTCTAATATTTTGTATTCTATGTGTACATCAGGGTTCCATATTCGGTCCTTTATTATATACAGTACACACATCACAGTTACTAAATCAGTTGTTTTTAAATAGATGCCTCATAAGAATAGCATGGTACAAAAATCATCTGGTTCATTGATTTTCCATTTTAGGTTATTGGAGGATTTGGCACACCTGTGGTCTACAATATGTTCTACAAGATTTAACAAGTTTTAAAACGTTAGAATCCCTAATCTTTTAAGCAGAAAATATAATAGATGATTTTAGTTAATCTTTCTTTCTTTTTTAAGTTAATAGACTTTCTCACTGGGCACTGCTAAATTGAAATGAATTGTATTACGTGATTTTAATAGTGAAATAGAAATTACCAATGTGAAAAGTTAGGAAATCTTCCTCTACTGGACAAGCTCTTACGTTTAAGAAGAAACTGAAGTATATTAGATTAGATTACTACCCGAGGTGGTTCTTGACCTATCCCACTGTGACTTTTTCGAATCTATTGTGTCTCCTCTCTCAATAGATCAATTACATTAGCTTTGCTTTCTTTGCTAGATTTAGCAGTCTTGTGAGTGATCCCTCTACATAGCTTTCGGCTTTTGGATATTCTGAGCCCACTTCTGAGAGCCGTACTTCTGCCAGTGCTATACATTCGCACAGCATATGGACGACGGTCTCCTCTTTCACCTGGCAGAATCAACATGCAGTTTCCTCTGTCGGGCTTAGATTGCTCATGTGCTTCTTGAGTATACAGTGTCCTGTTAGTAAGCCCACTATTGTTCTAACAGCTTCTGCTTAGTAGATCCGCTTTAATATAGACCTGTGTCCAATCAGAAATTGCTTAACTTGTTTCTGACCTGGAATGAACTTCCGCCAGTCTTGAGATTTCTTATCTTTCCATTGTTTACTGATTGCTTTTACTGGCGTATATGCCATTCCCACCTAGTACATTGGACGATTTTCGGCAGTTCCGGTTTCGAATTAGCCTATACGCTTTTATTACTGCTTGACTCTCTGAATAGATAGCAATTGATGGCTAGTTATCTGCTTGACGGTCTAATTCTTCAATACACCCCAGCACTCCCACTATTTCGGCTTGAAATAGTGTGGCGCTTTGAATCAGGCTTTGTAATTTAAATATTTTGGGTCTACTCCCACAAATCCCGACTCCGACTTCAGAAACCGAAGTAACAACTGGAAACAATAGAACGCTAAGAAACAAAAAAAGCTAACAATGCGAAATCTGGACTATCTAGCTGACCATTTGATGAAATACTAACAATAAGTCGCAAAAATTGCGTAAAGAACTTGGGCCTATACTTGGATGGTGATCTACGTGTCACAGCAAGAGTTTATAATGAAAGACATCCAGAGGAGAAAGTGGATCGGTAGGGAACAGCAAGAAAAGCATAGTAGTAAGACAGTCGATGAAATAGCGTAGATTGAAGCAATTGGAAATTATAGCACGAATCATTGCATCAGGCTACAGCAACTACTGCATTTTCTTACTCTTCAGTGCGCAAAGTTACAAAGCTGCATAAATTTCACTCAAAAAAAAATGAAGATAATGCAAGAGCTTAGTGAAACCGATTGTAACTGACCACAAGAATTTTGCGAAAGTATGACTGATGCAATTAATGTAAACCATTTTCTTTTCAGAAAAAGTTATTTCATTTATAGAGGATCATATTTTTACACAGCTACAGTTACGACCTCATTTTGTATTTCTTTGAAAAATACGCCCCAATGATTAAATAAGCTGCGAAATCGCATCAAGCAGTGACTTTCTTGTAATGAAAACCTTTCTGAATGTCTGTGGATTTTCTGTTGAGCATATTCGACAAATCTGAGTATTAACTCCACCATTAAGGGAAAAATGGGCCTCATCTACGATGTAACCATTCGAGTTCAATTTCAATGCGAACCATTATTCGTAAAGCAAAATCGAACCGAGTTGACAAATCTGCCTCCTTCAAATCAAACCGTCGTATATATAAGGATACATTTTTAGAATTTTGTACAAAAAATATCACTACACTCAATCAGTCTACAAACCTCAGCTTCGTTTAAATGGAGATCTGCGGGTTGCCTATGTTTCTTAGCGAGTTTCAAACTGTTGGTTTCCAAACGTCGGCAAAACTAGGTGGTGGTTACATTTGGATGAAGGAGAAACATCAGAAGTTACTTTAAAATTACCTCCTAGTTCGAATTATATATTGAAATAAGAAACTTGTGTATATAAACAAATAATAAATAAATATAATTGTACATGCAGTACCGTGCAAATTAATTGGACCAATAGTATTATTTTCTTCAAAATTCTCTCTATTGACCGAAAAAAAAATACTGTTAAAACAATAAATTTACGGTTTTAGTTCTATTTTGGCCTTAGCGTCAACCCTTTTATGCATAGAATCGACGACAACTATCTTTACACGCCTAATCACAAAACTAGATACGAATTAGTGCTTCGATCACTTTGGTTTCCGTTGAATAATCCATCTTGGACTGACGTTTCTTACAAATGGCCCATAGGTTTTCAGTAGGGATGAGATCCGGCGAGTTTCGTGGCCATTCCAATACTATGATTTGTTTCTTTGTAAAAACCCTCTTCACACAAAGATAGACCTCGTACAATTCTGAATCGTATGAGTTGATAGGATGTCAATGTACTAATCTGATTTCATCAGCCCGGTGATTGGTACAAGTGGTCCAGCGCCATGATAGAAGAAACAACGCCAAAACATTTTTTTCATAGTATGTTTAACCTTTTTTTTTTGGATAGGACTGGACACCTGTGAATCGGACGCACGAATTGTTTTCAGTAGCTTAAATCATGTATTTTTTGGCACAAACTAAGGGAGTAGTCAGGAGCTGCTTCTTAAACTGCTTCCTTGCCCTTTTACCAACCTCAAGAAGTCGATCATCCTTGGCTGTCATTTTCCTTTTACAACCACATCCCCTCTTTCTTTCGATGTCCACCGCCCCTATCTCTTTCTTCTCTTTCATAATCCTGCTAACGGATATTAGGCCAATTCCAATATTGCCCGCTATTTGTCGGTACATCATGATAGTGTGCCCAGCAAACGTGATTATTCGTTCGCGTTTTGTTGGCGCGATGTCCTTGTTTGAAAACTTTCTAAATTATGCAGTCCAAAGAAAACATTAATAAAACCACACACAAACTACAGTCTAAACCTTTAAATGTATTGATTTGACACTTAACTCATACATGACATAAAATTACACTTCGCTTCAGTTAATTTACACGGTACTGTATGTTTTTCGAGTTAAGTGGTTAAAAATAAGTTAGATTGCTACTCTTTGACAAATGCCGCATGGCCACCAATCATGCGAGAACTAGTTTATTGCATGCGCATTTTATTAGTCGATACGTAGTTAGCGGCTCGTGTACATCCATCTAACGAGCACAAAAAATGTACACAATTCATTGAACGATAACAAAACCGTCGACATGTTCGTTCGACCGTCAATCATATACGATTTGGTAGTAATTAAGTTGTTTTTAAAGCTAGTGCACTATGCTAACACTAATTCGATCAATTGATCATCGGAACATAAATTGCTAACTATTGCAATATTAAATGAGTGACATGAAATGAAACCAACCGGACTTCACCGGTATTCTCGAGAGAATAAATTGTCACAATTAAATTTTCCTTTATTGTGGAACTTTACAGATATAATTATATTAATTATCATAATTCATAAACCTTAACTAAAACCATTATGAAATGATAGGCAATGGTAGGCAAATATTGATATGTGAAATTACTGAAATTGAAATTGCTTCGCTAAAAGCAAATTGTATCACATGAAAGCTTTTATGATGTGTGGGGGGATTGTGCACTTGAAAATTTATTTTTAGTTATTGAAGGATATCAATATACTCAACTTAAAATACTGAATTCAAAATTACATATTATTATTTGCGATGATATTCAGGTGTAAGATGTGTTTTTCAATTAAAGCTAGCTTATGCTCTTGAACGGAAACAATAGTATTCACATTAAGTACTGAAAATACATCTAGGAAGTAATCTAATGATATTACAGGAAGTATTCGCTATATGGATGTTTCTAAAGCTCTGCAGAACTTATAGGCTGACAGACAAGTCTTGACATGCTTACACAGCTATCCAGTGCAATATAGTTCAGCCTGAGTCAGGTGTTCGACTGATATAGATGGAGGACTCGGTTGAATCTCAAAGAGCAATAACTTTCTTTTTGTGGAAAAAGGGTGTGAAGACTCCAGAAATTATTCAGCGGCTGCAAGGAGTGTTTGGTGAGTTTGCATAATCTGAAAGTAGTGTATATCGGTGGATCGATCATTTTAAAACTGGTAGAACATCATTAGAAGACGATCCACGCAGTGGTCGCCCCTAGTACGTCGGTAAACGAAAGAAACATTACTGCCGTGGAGGACCTACTGAAAGAGAACTAATTGTCAAATTAATGCAAGATCCTATACTGCAAGAAAGTCAAAGGATGTTTTGAACGATTTACGATGGTAATTGCTTCCGCATCCATCTTACTCACCAGATCTTGTACCCAGTGCTTTTCATCTGTTCCCAGTTTTGAAAAAACCTTTACGGGGTATTCTTAACCGACGTAAAACTTGTCATAAATAGCTAGACTCCGGAGACACCGAAAAAGTTGTTTGAGGACGGCTTAAAGAAAATTATTCATCGTTGAGATAAATGTATTCAGTTAAATAGAGATTATGTAGAAAAACTACAGTGTAATATTGAAGAAAATTTACAAAATAAAAAAATTATAACGAAATTCCCAGAACTTTGGAAACCCCCTCGTACATTTAAATTTAGAAGTGCCATCAATATCTTTGGAGGAGTGTTGTTATTTTTTTTTTCAAATGGAAAACTACATTTTTTTAATAAATATGTTATTGTTCACAAGAAAACTTTTGTCTGAAATTTTTTTTATCTAATAACAATTTACGGATACAAACATTAATAAAATAATTAAAACAAACAGTTATTATTTGCATTTTCTTATAAATATAATATTTATACGTAAGCTTGCTTATGGCAATTAGGATTACACGAGGAAGTTTTCTGTGGAAAACGTTGGTGTAGGGGTTAATGGTAGTTTGAATACTATTCCCAGAATAATTTTTGAGGAGTCGAATTGGATTTCGATACGGAAATCGTCATTAGAATAAATTGATATGAATTGATAACACTACGTTTTTGGGCTGGATCATGGTGTTACAGGTCATTGAGATATCTATCCCTGTGCGCGTGTTTTCGGTAAATGGAATGCCTCAGCACAGCATTAGGTCGGCGATGTACGAGAACATCTAGGAAAGGACGACAACCATTCGATTCCGACCTTCATGATAAAGTGTATGGGTTCATGTTGTAAATTCAGAAACGATGGTAAATTTTCGTAAAGATTCGTGTCCATGAGGCTAGAGAGCAAAGGTGTCCTCAACCTGTATCAACACTCTGTATCAACAGGCTTAGGGTTGTGAGATAATAGAACTTGTTGTTCGTACACTTCCATAAAGATGTTGGCAATGACAGAAGACAGAGGAAATCTCATAGCTGCGCTGAAGGCTTGCTCCTAGTATTCACTATAAAACTGGAAATAGTCAGAAGAAAGACAAGCTTCAACCAAGTCACTCAGATCATCCGGTTGGTCATTGGAGATAACAATCCGGGATGGGAACTTTGATGAATAAGGATTAGACGTCAAACCTAACCAGTATCTCAACAACTATTTCAGTCGTTTGACGAACTGTTAGGAATTTTGATGAGAGAGTTTCTGTCAAGCGTAAGGTTTTAGAAAATTGGAGAAGTACTTAATATTTTGTAGGTCGGGCTATGATAGCGCTGACAATACGACGCAAGGAGATATTAGCTTTGTGAATTTTAGAGAGACCGTATAACTTAGGATATGAAGAGTCCCTAGAGAGAAGTGACCAGCAGGTATCGGTAGGGATAGATGACGTTTTAACAGAATTAATGATGGAATCCTAAATTCTGAAACTAGAATCATATTTAAGAGTTTTTGATAGTCCCCTCTTGCAGTAAAGAAATGACTTTTTGTTCATATTCTTCACTGAGCAGGATCAGCAGACATCAGCGTCATTTGACCACCTGACAAACCAACGTAATATTACGTTTTTAAATTTTACAATAAAATCACTGTTTTTGAAAGCATCATAAATACATTATCGACAATTTCGCAGAAAAAAAAATGTAATTCGTAAAACTGAAGTAGCGTTGTTATAAAGAGGAAAACCTTCTTCGTATATCCATATTACCTGTTCGGGTTAAATGGGTAATTGAAATTATTATTAACTTTAATTTAATAATACAACTTAAATAAAATTTACTTCCTTTGAAGTAGGATTTGACTATTTTTTTGTCGGACAAAACGGACTTATCGAGCCGAACACACTTGTCGGGCAGATAACCGGCCAAACTACCGGGGCTACGGCCGCACCGGATTGGCAAACGTGACGGGTCATGCCGGACGTCGTTATTTTCTTATTGTATGCACATATAGCTTAGCCAGACAAAGAAATACGTAATTACCAATAATGTGTGTAGCTACATCAATTATAAATAGAAGGAGTAGAAATCAAAAAAAATGTCCTTTCTCACAAAAATTCTATTTTTTAATAGTTTGGACGACCGGTTTCGCATTATATCAAACACATATCCAGGACAGAATTAAAGTAAAGATATTAAAGTTGTCAACCTTTACTTTAATCCTGGCCTAAAGATGTGTTTTTATATAATACGAAACTGGTCGCTGAATCTATTAAAAAATAGAATTTTAGTGAGAAAGGGCCTTTTCTTTGATTTCTACTCCTTCTATTTAAATTACACTTGTACAGAGCCACCGTGGATTATATCCCGCAACGTTCTTTTACATTTTTGCTGACAACAAGCAAACTGTTAAAAAATCATCGAAACTCTTGGAAAACGAACAACTTTAGTGTACATTTCCCAGGCACGGTACACGTGAATGCTGCCCTTAAAGTACTTCACAAAATTGCATCCGACGGATACAACAAACGAACATCAATCCTCTCCCACACACGAAACATTCGTGTATTATTGATCGTCCAGAGGCCATGCTCTCTGCTTATACACTAGCGTACCGTTCGGAGGGTGTACCATGACGTCATTGTGACGCCTGTAGGACGCCTAGCGTCGTCTCCTTCTTTAATAGCCGGTCCCATCCAAACGGCCCCGATCAGCACCAATTCGCGTGGGATAGAAACGAACACCAACTGTGACTAAGGTGTGGGCGCCTATGTAATTTGTAGATTCGAATATATGAACACCGTCCCCCTTTTGACATCACATCAAAGGTGAAATATGTTTTCCTACGTCTGGCACGTTCTGTTTGTTTTATAAGTTGAAGATTTGAAATCTGTGTATAATATCAATGTTAGAAACGCCTATTTTCTGCGTCCTTGTGCATTCCGCAATCAAAATAAATTTCTTTCGGGTTTTTATGTTCGAATCTGCACGAAAAGCAAATCCTGTTCGGAGCAGTAAATATGTGACGTCGGTCGAAATAACGCGTAAATTTTAACTCTGGAGAAGGGAATTGTAGCTGTAAGAGGATTTCATATTAAAGGAATCTGTTTTACTATTTCATTGTATTTTCTGACGCCTGTGTGGGCAAAATGAGAAAATTCCAGCAAAATAAGAATTTATACGTGCTTATACAGAAATATTTTTTGAATGAAACACCAGGTAAATTATATACATAAAAATTATTAGTGTAGCTGCAACCAATTAAATTCTTAGGAAATCAAATAAATTAATGCTTTATTGGTCATAGCAATCATTTATTTACTACTACTATTTAATTTAATAATTCCTTATTTAATATCATTATTGTACTCCTTATCCCAAATAATTGAGAGAAGAAATTTGAAGCTGCTTACTTAAAATAATCGTTCTTTTTACCATTCGCACATGAACTGTATAAGACGATATTTATCTCTCTTACAACAAAATGAGCTATTTATCTAGCTCATTGTTTTCGAATTTATATTTCATGAATACTAATAATTGTACAATATTGTAACATATACTCTCCCACTTTTGCCCTCTTTGAAGTTTTCCTAGTTTCTCGTGTTGAATTTCTGGCCTTCTCTTCCCAAGGGCCCTTAATCTACGGATACCTTTTTATCGTCGTTAAAGTACTCCAGCAAACTCACGCGTCAGAACTTCTCCAAGACCGCGAGAAATTTGACTTACTTTGTATATCTATGGTTTCTTGTAACGAGATTCTAACAATTGCACGCCGAATAACACCATGCGTCAAGATAGAACGTAAGCTGTGATCAGTACGTAATTAGTCTGCAGTTGTTGTGGAACCAAGTAATAAATATTAAATATGTTATCGTTTGTTCCAGAAGTAAATAATAATTTAAAATAAAGCACCATCAATTCAATAATATCCATGTATACGGCATATTCATATAAACACATACAACATTGTAAAAGCAAAAATAATAAGCATTTAAAATTTTTTAAATAATCAATGTTGTCTGAATTTTAAATGTTTGTCAGTTTTTTAATATGTAATGTTTCAAGAATAGGGGTTAATGGGAAGAGGTGGATCAACTTGCAATATATCCATATATAATATATATCCATCCACAAAAAGAATATCCGAATTTTACCGTATAACAGACATCGTATAAAATAAAATGTTTTTTTCATGAAAAATACAACCAAATATAAAAAAATAGATTCTGAGTATGTATACTCTAAACTGAATCTAGTTGAATGCATTGGGCTAGCATGTTTTGATATATTTGAATAGTTATGGGTATCCTGTAACACTGTAAACCATTTCAAAAACCAGGAAACATCCGTTACTGGATTTATAAATAAGTAGAGCACAGTGTCATGCTTGCACAACGTCCAACATCTTTTAAGTTAACTCATTGGTGCTTGTTTGGCACACGTTCCACGCTTGCAAGAAAAATATAATGCTTTTTGCTTTAAGCCGAGTTAGAGCAAGTATATTGACGATAGATAGCCGCAGAAACGAATACCTGATCTTTATCCTGGTTTGAGGAATATTCTACAAAAATTTCTCGTAACATCCATATCACGATGTGCAGTTGGCCAGATTAGACAGTGTTGTAAATAGTATTTGTAGTTTCCACGTGTTAAAAAAGAAAATGAAAATGCCGGAAGTTTCAAGATCTACACGATCTACCACAAAAGAATGAAATTTAATCAAAAAAGTCGTTGAAAAGGTGTTGAATTCCTCAACATGTATTAACGATCCTCTTGAAGAATTCAAATCCGAAATTCAAGATGAAATGGAGACCTACAGAAACACAATAAATAATCTTGAAGAAAAATTAGAGAAGTCCCCTAAAGAAACCAAACAGGCACAGAATTCGTTGGAGCAGTACACTAGAAAAAGCAGTCGTATTTTCGAGATATCTGAAACTAAAAATGAAGATACAGCGGAAGCGATATGTTTTGTAAAGATATAAGAATATATACATTGGTTCTATTCTGTTTCTCTATTTTTGATCTAGTTTATCTGTTTTTTAAGGGATTTATTGTTTTGCGCTCTTTCTTATAATACGCATCTTCTTTTAGCTCCATTTTTAGTTGTTAGCAGATCGCCCAAGGAAATCGTACTCCTCCGCCTGGATTAATGGTGTTTCCGCTAGAAGTAATTTTACAATACGTATCTGACCATGAAAACTCACAGTAGCATATTAACTCGGCTGTATCTTACAATAATTGATAACAAGGAAATACCATCGATATTTATTTGGAAAATGAAATCAGCAGCAAAATTGTTTGCTCGCGAGATGTATTGCATCGTCTAATTAATGTTATAACTACTTTAGCGTCATGCAATTTAAGAATTTGTGGTTATAAATCTGGAAATTTTATATAAATTTTATCTAATTATATTAAAAGAACTTATTTTAAAACCAAAAAGTATAAATTACCAACATAAATTAGCAAATGCATATTGCAAGAGACAAGATCTCTATGCAATACAATTTTGATCAGCCTTATAAGGTAATCATTGATGGGAATGTGCATCCGGGCAGCCTCAAAGTAAAAGAGGCACCCTGGCGTGGTACACGGACGGCTCAAGAATAGAAGGTGTTGGAACAGGTATAGGCATCAGTGGGCCTAACTACCACCTTAAAATGCCTACGGGACTGCACACCAACATATTTCAAGCAGAGATTTCTGCTTTGAACTTGTGCGTCTTAAAGAACTCGAGACAGGGATACCAGACGCAATCATGTGACAGTCATTCAGTTCTAAACGTTATCAAAGCCTATTTATACGAATCTGGTCCCAAGCCATCAAGGGATCGAAGGCAATGAAGAGGCAGACAAGCTGGTTAGCGAAGCAGCCAACATGCCCTTCATTGGTCCTAACCCCTTCTGTGGCCTACAAGAGAGCCACATAAAACAAGTAATAAAAGTGTGGGAGGACGATCAAAAGACGCAATGTTCCAGTACAAAAACAGGCGAAAGCATTCATATCAAGCTCGCCTAAGATAGCAAACATAGTGCTATAGTTCAGCAAAAGGGACCTTAGATTACTGGCGGGATTTCTGACAGGTCATTCAGCCCTAAAATATCACCTATTCGATCTAGGAATAGCTGAGGATCAAATATGCCGTCTATGTCTAGAAGATCTACCAACGGCAGAACACATTTTATGTAGTTGTGTTGCCATCAGACGTACTCGACAACAATATTTCAGTAAACTGTTCCTGACATCTACTGAACTGAGGAACGAAGATCCTAGAGTAATATTAAGATTTATTAAGAGCCTCCAAGTTCTCTAACATATATAAGGGCATTTTGTTACAATAGATCTATTAAAGTCGCAGTGACCAAAAGCTTTTATGTCTCTACTCAATAATACGAATACTAATAATACTAAGCCAAAAAGTGAAATAAATTATTTAAGCCCCACGATTCAAAATGAGATTATTAATTTGCTTGGTACCGCAGTACGAGAAAATATTCCTTTGGAAATTAAAAGAGCCCCATTGCTGGCGATTATTTTGGATACAACAGACTGTCCAACCTTCTGTAGTTTTTCGATAATAGAAAATGGTCATAATGTACCTACAGAAATAAAAATCATTAGCCAATCGTAGTGCAGAAGCAACTGAAATTTGAAATGTCGTAGAATATGGAATTGATTTGTTCAAATGTAGAGGACAGGGTTACGATGGAGCAAATGTTATGTCGGCTGTGTATAGAGGATTACAAATGCCAATTATGTTCATTGTGAGGCACACGCATTAAATTTAATATTAAATGATGCTGCGAAACGTTCTCGAAATGTCACAATTCTTCGATTATTTGGAAAAAATACTTCTCTTTGCAATATATAAAACGCTAGTCAATGTTGAGTAACGATTTATCTGAAAATTATAAAGTTACCCTTAAAAAAGTATGTCATCCTAGATGGTCTTCAAGAAATGACGCTTTATTCGCTAGAAGGAAAAAATATTCATTAACAATGAAAGCTTTACACCAACAAAATTTCATTTCAACCAAAAAAGACGAACATGACGAATATAAAAACATAATTAACATGTTAGGGAGCTACGATTTTATAATGATTGTCGCCTTTCTTTTCTTCACTATTTGAAATCATTGACTCTGTTTCTAAAGCCTTACATTTCGAAAATAATTACTTACAAAAAGCTAGTATTTTACTAAATAATCTTTTTAATAGACTGATAGAAATAAGAAATCAAACTTCGTTTTATGGTTTGCTAATAAAAACTGTTTCCAAAAATAAAAGACGAAACATAACGAAGTGCTTTTTTGATGGGTTATCAAAAGATGACAGAATTTCACACCCGGGATCGTACTTCAAAGTCAATGCGTACTATTGCTGTTTCGATATATTAATTTCTCAAAGTAAACAAAGATTTCAGAGCCTGTATGATCTGAGTTATATGTTTTAAATTTTGTAGCCGGATAAACTCTTATCCTTTTCAAAGGATATCATAAGAAACCGGGAAGCTGACTAGTAAATACAATAAAAACAAGTGAACAATTAATTACTTTGAAAACCTGTTTAAAATTTGAAATTCAGAAAATTTGTTCCATTAAGGAACTCACAGAATTATTGCTGATAAAATTCAATAGCCTTGCCTCCAGTTTTCCGAAGGTAATAATAGCATGCTTCCTATTTTTGACCCTTCCAGTTACAACTACAATAGCTGGAAGAAGCTCTTCAAGGCTCAAACTGATTAAAAATTATCTTAGAACTTATATAGGACAAGAACGGTTATCGGACTTATCAATACTGTTCATAGAAGCGGAAACTTTTGAAAAATTAGAATCCTGTTCAGTTGTGGACATTCTGATAAATAAGTTTGCCGAAAAAAATGTATATTTGACTAACTTGGATCCTAGAATCAGTATTTTTAAGTTTTATAATACATAAATATGTATAGTTCCTTCTTATACATACTTTTAAATATATTTATTTTGTTAATGAGAGTGTTTATTTTGTAAAAAAAAAAAATTCCCTACTTTTGGTCTTCGCCGCAGTCGGGCCAAAATTTTTGTATTGATGACAGTTTGCCGTATAAGTAATGCCGTTCGCTAAATCAAAAAGTTTATTTGTTGTCTACTAATAAGCATTTTATTACATTTGCATTTCAAATTTTCTTAATGAAGTAGTGGCATCTGGTAGCAACATCTTGTTGTAACTGAATACTTAAAGAACGGAAAGGTAAACTTCAAACGACATTTTATGTTATAAAGTGCATGTATTTTAAGCCCTTTACTTTTTCTGGCTAAATTATATAAACTGTTAATATAGATAAAGATCTATATTGTAAAATGGATTTTTTACATTTTACATTTTACTGCATTCTATTATTTTTTAATTTTACTACTGTCCTCTGTTGTAGGTTGTAGGTATTTAGTGTAATCGGAAAAAGTATCTTTTGTAATGTTTGCGCATGTAGCCAAAAGATGACGCTCTAAACCTAAATTCAGTACTATTTTACATACTTTTTTACAAGAGCTATTCTCGATAGAGAAATATTAATAGTTAGTGCGTACAGTAAAATTGGGCCACATTTAATTAATTTCTTAACGCTTTTATATATAAATTGGGGTATCTTACCTAGATTTCGAGAGAATTCAATATATTTGTAAAATATTACCAGACTTTTATAATTTTTAGTTGTAAGATTTCAATTTTGACTAAAATAAAAAATACGCAGGGAATTTTGCCAAACAAAAAAAATACTTACATATACGTAACGCTAACTAGAAATAGCAATTTGTTATTTAGAAATAACACTGCCACGAATATTCCAGGAGATTATCATTAACTGCATTTCTTAGGTTTACAAAACTATTACTTTTAGAGAGCACTTATATTTTATAATTACTATTATCTATTACTCATCCCTAATCTCTTCCCACTGTTCCCCACTATATCCCCAAAACTTGCTGTTAACTTGGAGATAGCACTTTTATTTCTTTTTATACCTTCCACTAATTTGCGCTAAGTATACTTGTTATATTATTATTACATTGTTATCCATTTTTCGTTAAGTACCTAACTGATATTTGAAAAACTAGAGTTTACAGCAGACTGTCGCCCCTTGACTTGCTTGTCGAAGAAATGGCGCTGGCTACCATATTGCGGTTGCTACTCAATGGTATAGAAATGGATGAAGTCGTAAAGCTCGGACGAATGCTCCATAAACTCTGGAAAAAGTCCCCGCAATAGATTCCCGACTCTGCAGACCGTGACGGATAACATTGCATCTTCTTCTGCCTTCGACAAAGCACTAGAAATCCTTAACATGTCAACAAACTACCAGCCATTAGTTTATGTCTCCTCGTAGACAAATCAAAAGCCAACAAAGAGATTGCATCAGGAAAGTCTCTCGAAGACCTTTGTTGACTGAAAGCAAGTAGTATCAACACTAAAACGACGAATAATGTCAAAGCTGGTACCAAACTAATACAAAACTCTATCTTTAGTCTCTGAAGCAAACAAAATCAATATAATACGGATGAAGAGCCACAGTGAAAATATTAGCAACGAAGACTGGCTAGGAAAGATTCGAACGCGACGGTTCAAAGCCTAGAACCTTCCATTCAACTGCGTCGATTTAAGCTCTATAAAAGGATTACAACTATCACTGATAAAAACTTATTGGACAGATAGGATGAAACTATCTAAACAACTGGATAGCAATAAGATACCTGAAACTATCTAGAACGCACCTTCGCATGGAGTTCGCAAAATAGCCAACTAAAGAAGCACCTATTCAGCGTACTCCTGAGCTATGAAACACCTAACATGCAAGTATCCTGCGCTTAGGTTAATTAAAAAAACTATATGGGTAAAGAATGGCCAGGCTTTGACGGCAACGGTTTGACCTATGACAAGCCAAGGGGTTAGTCGAAGGCCTCCAATACAGAAAAAATACATAATGATGCTATTGTAGCCTAAATCCTGTGAGATCCATTTCAGCCTCTCATTATGCATAACCATAACCATCATACAAGAAGCTCCTGCTCTCTGGGATTTTATTTTCCACAAATTAAACATTATTGTGTACAAACCCTTGAATAGCAATAATAACTTTCAATGTTATATACATATGTTCCGGTTCGATGAAAAATCTCTCCGTATCAGTGAAAAATCTCTCTATTTTCTCCAGTTAGGTACTATACGTTTCAACTGCAATAGAGAAACTCCATTCCATCTCAGTGTAAAATATTATTGTTCCAATGTAAAAAAAATGAGTTCCAAGGATAGCGAGAACAATTCTCGAGTATTTTTGTGCAAAAGGCCAGTGAGTCTCGATATAGAGACGGAAGATCAAAAGAAAGAGGGCGCTAAGTATTTGTAGAGAAAAAAGAGCAGTCCTCAAAACTTGCTATCCTTAATCAAAGACAAAAGAAAACTTGATCTCTTTCAAAGTAAAAGTATATTTACAGTAAATAACATGTAAGCAGTAAAAAAATAACAATTCAGTATTGATAAGATTTGACAGGTTAATTAGGAAGGACATTACAATGTTTCCAAAGTAAAATATCTGCAGGTTGGAAATTAGTTTGATTTCCTGGCGTTCAAATTCAGACGTTAGTCCCACAACGGATAGATGTTGGAGCAGCCCTACAACGATCACAGCTGCTGAGGATCGCAAAAGAAAACACAAGAAAACGTAGTCGGCTCAGGACTTATTTAAAAGGAAAAAAAATAAATAAGATTGTAAATTTATTTAAAATAACAGCAATGAATTTAAAATTGAAAATTAAATTGAAATGGAAATGAATCTATTCTATTATTCTACATGATACTTTATTTTTTTATTACAATTGCACATGTGAATAATACATGTGAAATAATAAAACATAAATGTATGAATAAATCATTCTAATCAAAATTACCCGTATTTAACGTTCTAACCTTTTTATACTTAAATCATGAATCACGTACAATAATAATCTCCAGAATGCGTGAAGGAAGCGAAGCCTACTGCCTGGGCAATGACCACTTCTTCGTTTTGTCGTTCCACCTGAATGCAGGAATAACAAGCAGGCAAATTGTAGCAGAACTTAGCGGTTTTCGTTTAAAAACCTTGAGAAACACTTTTCTGTGGCGCAGTAAAATTAGCGAGCACAATTTGTTCTAAACATTCATATTTCTTACTTATGCAAGATGTTTTAGTATTTCTCATTTAATAGCTTTAGTCACACGGAAAATCGCCGATTTGGAAGTGAAGGAAAAAATTAATACGCGATAATAGGTTCACAAAGCTGACTTACTAGCGTTGTCGTCTATATTTTAAAAAGCGACCATACTTCTTTAAAATTATAATTGTAACCAATTAGTTATTAAACACTGCCGCGTGTGGTTAAGGCCTCAATTTTCAATCTCCAAAGCCATATGTATACGAGTAATATCCTATGCATGGCTATTATAATATCTACGCCTTTGTGAACTTTACCGTATCCAATATATGCGGTTAATGAAATACTTTCTTCTTTTTATATTTATTTAATAACGGCCGTGACTGGACGTTTTTTATTTTAGTAAATTAATTCTGTACTAATAATTACTTTATTGCGAAATTATTAGTTTTTGCATATGTTAGTAGTAAACATATTTTACTGACCTCAAAGTAAAGAGTAAAATATTCGCTCTACACAGAAATTTCGACATTTCTTTATCCTTCCATCCTCGACTATAGTCCTAGTTTTTAAATAAGTTTTACAATTAAATTGCTTTTTTCTATAATCGGCGTTGATTTGTAAAAATGCTTTAATAATAGTCAACATTTTTTTCTTATTTCTGCGGGCAATATTTGTCGTAATTTTTTACATAGTTTAGAATTAACTAAGTTAACGTAAATTACAAAATTGTGGTCACTTTCAATGCAATTAAAAATACTTCTGGCAATAACCCCAGTTATCCAAAAGGCAGCACCAAAGCTGGCAATACGATGGATAATTAGTAGTGGTATTAATACTTATTTGTCCTATTTTTTTTTTATTAATTAAACTAAAATACAAAGCTAGAAACAATTATATTTCAACGGGAAAATAAACGATTAAATGTACATATAAACGCAAGATTTGAAAATCAGTAGCAATTTTGCAGTTAGGGTTGTTAGCAGTTCAAACCTGTGTCCCCTCTTTCTTAGTATGCTTCTCGCAAATACAGGATAATATGCCAAGGTACCATTCGATAATGCGCGTCTTCTCTTTCCGGTATGTAACTATACATATACAGCACGATAATGAAATGTTTGCACGATAAAGTCATCTTCACTATCTTAAAATTGGCAACCCACACTTTTTTCTTTGTTTTCGAGAGTCTTTAGAAAGAATAAGTAATATTGATACCTTATCATTATTATGCCTTTAATTGCTGCGACCTTAATAGATCCACTGTAACAAAATGCCCTTGTGTGTTGTTGTGAGTATGGCCTAGTGAAATATGTTGGTGTCGAATGTAACTGATGGTATAGAACGCGTTCATCTCCGGACCTTCTTGGTATAGACAACAGATTCGACTTTCAGCTTTTCCTAATTTAAATAAGTAATACTTTGGAACTACGTAACCTGAAAGATGGTACAATTTTTACTATATTGAGTAAGTTTATTATGAGTCCTTTTTTATTTTGGGACATTTTCCCAGTACGAGGCCCTTTGACTGTCCTCCCATGTGTTAATTGCTTGCTTCATGTGACTTTTTTGGAAACCACAAAAGCGATTAGGATCAACAAAAAGACATGTTTGCTGCTTCTTTAGCCAGCTAAGCTACCTTTTCCTTTCCTTCAATCTTCTGGTGGGTTGGGACCTACCGCAAAGTAACATGGTTATTGTGTTCCAATTGCCCTGTCAGATTTGATTCGTATGTATAGGCGTTATTAGAACTGCTTTACGTTACAATCTCTGCAAAAATCAACCATCGTAAAATATAGAAAACGTGGTACTTACAGCAAGAAATAATCGAAGTTGTATGTAAACACAGAACTATATTTCTTAAATATATTAAGGTTTTGATTCATATGAACTATATCGGGATGAATATTTCCATCCAGAACATAACATCTTTTTCAAGATTCGCGCGATGTTTATTCTTGATGCCGGCACATGAGCAGTGTATGGTTCATCATTAATTTCCACACGAACCATTTAAAAAACCTAGGCGCAACTTAAAACGGTAATCAAAAATTCATTTTCTCTGTATCAGGTCGATGGCAATAGCTAACAATTATACGAGTAATTCCGGGCTAGTGAATTAGTCCACCCATCGACATCGACCAGTAAGGCGTACTGTAGGTAATGTAATCCTAAAGTTCGCCGAGTAGATCTATTCTTCTGACGAAATCCAAAATTTCATTTAGCGAGATCTTTCTAAGAGAAAATCCAATTTTGCAGGTAGCAACGTGCTTTCTTAACCTTTGCTTCCTCTTTCAAACACAGACGGTATCTCTTCCCAAAAGTGAGCTCCATTCTGCGAAAGTGTTCCCTTAATCGGTACGGTCGGTAAACATTGAAGTTAGAGCCCTGACAGATACTTACTATCACTATTTCAGCTAGATGAGGTAGACCTATGGAATCACACTATGTTTGGATAATTTCTTGTTCAACATGAACATGACGTAACATACATTTTAACAGGATTAAAAGAAATGAAGGTTCTGAGGTAACCGGCATATACTAAAGTCCTGAGGGCATCAGCCATTTCGTTGGTATCAATACCTGTGTTCTAGTGTTCAGATGAAGATAATTTTGTTATGTCTTTCCATAATATTATTACTGTTTCTCCAGTTAGTTACGAGTCTGAAGAAGCTTGTGGTACGATTTGGCTATCAGAGGACACTTTTGTCGAAATGTATTTGACACATCTCCTCAGTAGTATAGTATAAAGAAAATTTTGTTGGTAGTCGTTGTGTAGCGACAGGGACAAGCTCAAATTCTTCTGCTCATCAGTAGACATCCATAAAGTATCTGATGAGAACCTTTCCCACTAGCCACTAGCTGGTAAAGTATTTTATGACTCAGTTACATCTGATCCTGCAGCATGAACATGTTTTGTATGGAACAAATTTTTAATGGATTCTGTTCCTGGTTGAAATTTATTAACTACTACCATGAGAATTAGTATAATCACTAAACGTAGATTTCATTCTTTCATAAATTTGCACTGGTAAGCAATAACTACTCAGTGAAAATGCAATCCGAGAAACATTCTTTGAGTGAAATTCCCATTAAGAGGAAAGAAATAAAAATAAAATTGCTAAATTATAATTTTTCAACACTTCTATTGCAATATAATACATGTTAGCTTAATCAAAGAGGGATTCGATCACAATTACCTTGTAAATAATTACATTTGCAAAGGAAGCCGACACGTTGCAATTAATCGAAAGATTGTAGCGAAAAGAGGAAGTCAATATTAAGTTTATTATAATAAAATGAGATGTCTTAACAGCAACCAATTACATTCTAGAGCTAATGTTTCCGCTAAAAAACTAAGTCATTAGCGTTAGAATCAGTAAATGAGGGATTTCGGTTTGCTTCATTTAGTTTTGCAATCGTCGAATAATACAGGATAGACACTTACTAGAAGCTTACGAAATCAGTCAGCGAGCGGCGATTTGAATACCTGCATTTCTACTGTTGCGTACATCTCCTCGTAATTAAAAATAAATTGCTAAGGCCGACAACGCCTGTTCGAACAAGGGAAACAATTTCTTTATACATATTACATATACGGAAAGGTTTGTTAGATTATTATACAATTCCGCAAGATTGTGACACCTGTACGGTAAACAAATTTTTGCAACAAATATAAATAACCTTTTTGCATTTATTTCATCCTCGAAAATAAATCGAGGGCCTTCTCTTATTCAACATCTTTATTAATTGAAAAAAAATAAAAAAGATAATAAAATAAAAAGTAGAAAAAATGACCATCTGTCTTCCATCAGTTATTCTCCTCTCGCAAATCCTGTAAAGTCGTATCGTATAAAGATGTATCACATCTAGAGGTTGTTTCAAGACCATTTGTTAAGTTCTCCACTATTTGAAAAGAATCTATCACTATCGATAGTGATTATAAACACTACAGAAAATTTAGACTATCGATAACTATCGATAGTACCTACATATCAATAGCCCAGCTGTCGATAGTGACTATGTAAAATGTAAAGCTAAGAATTAGAGTCTTTTCTTTGATTAAAATGAAACGATTATGATGATTATGATTATGATGTTATACTGATTATAAAATTGGACCTAAGCAAACTAAAGTTCCTTAAACTTATATAGATTTTGTTTATTTACTTGTAACATGCCCTACTTGTTTTCTTTTTTCATGAGATGTAATTTTAACTGTAACGTAAAAGTAAACTGGAAAACTTGCCTTTTTGGTCAAAGTATATTCGTCGGTAAAAATTTGATATTAAAGATTGACAAAAATTGTGACATATAAGTATAAGCAAGTGTAAGTATAAGTTAATTGATTCAAAACAAAGAAAAAAAATCAAAAGAAGTAATACAATAACAAGAAAATATGGATGGAAGAGAATGTCTTCAGCATAATCTGTTAACCGGTTTTCAGTTTTCACCAAAATAAACTAAAACAACAACAAATAAAGAATTTAGAAAGGGTTGAGTGTAGGCTTTCAGGACCGTAATCCATAGTAGAAATGTCTTTCGGGTGATGTCGTGTAGTTAATATTTTACTTGACGTTTCGCTGACGATGCTGTCAGCTTCTTCAGAAGATTTCTAACGACACGACATCACCCGAAAGACATTTCTACAATTTAGAAAGGGTATCTGACAATTAGTCACAAAAAATGTAGACTGTGTGCTGCCGCAAAGATCTATTTTAATTTTCTTCTTAAAACCTAGAGACGGTTACCAGAGTTCTAGCGGTACCGCGTTATAGACGTTGGATATGTTATACGGCAAACATCTTCTATAAAGCTCGAATTTAAACTTCTTTGCACAAATGCGGCATTTATATCGTACATTAATATTGTGAACATCGGTTCTGTACGAAATCTTATTATTTAAATACTTTGGTGTCTTTTCCAAAATGATCTTGTGGAACAACACTGCCTTATCCAACTTTCTTCGCGAATCCATGTCTAACTAGCCCGACCAACACAATGCTGTAGATATACGTTGATATTGTATTATATTGTAGACAAATCTCAAACAAGCGTTCTGAATTAGCTGGAAACGACGGCGGGATGCCAAGTCAGCCAAACAGCTTCCATATACATATGCATACAGGTAGCATGTAATGCACATATGAAGCAAACTAACATGGGTAATAAACACCATTCAGTTAGACGTTACGAATAATTAAATAATTATGGTTAGTGCAACTATCGAATAAGTCGAAGCCATTTCTAAAACAATAAAACTTCTGACGTGTTTTTTAGAGTACATTCGCGATATGGCTATCGATATCGGTACACAGTGTCCACAGTACTATCGATACTATCGATATATGGTCCGACTATCGATAGCAAAAGATACCGATAGTGCCCAACACTAACTTCGATAAAGCTTTCGCTTTGATCCAACCACCAATTGTTATTAGCAGCGATAGCTGGTGCGGAGCTGCATTACAACGCTTTAATTTTCTCGCGTACTTCCGTTGCGTGTCGTGTACATTGTACTACAAGACGGAAACAGACGAAGAAATCGAAGCAATACAATTGACTTTCTTGTTTATGCCACCAGCAGTCGCCACTGGTTAGCAGGGATGCGATTTCAGGCCACCTACTAGTGTAGCGTTTTTACTGCCCTTGGTATTGGCTAAAAGCAGCACTCTCAGAGTACAAAGCGTAGACATTACTATCATATCATCATATTTCAACAGGCGCACTGCGGCAATACTTACACACCAACAATTATTTGTTAGTGACGTGGTATGTTTGTTTAACTAAAGATGTCAACAGTTTTATTAGAAATCAGAGTAGTACATAATTATTATAAATAGAAGGAATTTGTTACAATTAAAGAAAAAACTTATTAATGAATCCTACCGCTCACTAAAGGTGATTGACTATAGCAGCATCTCGCACGCAGTTATGTATATGTCATTTTATTGTTATCTCTTGATGGGTGTTATTCATTTTATAAATATTATATTTCAACAATTATTCTGATTTGACTTTTTTTTCTCGCATTTCATCCTAAAAAGCATCTTTGAAAGAGACTTCTAGGATTGTTTTTTTAATTTAAGTGCATATTTTAGTGGACGTTTTGCAAAGAGGTTGCCTTTGTTATTTTTTCACATTGTTTATTAATTTCTGTTATTATTTTTTATTCCATTATCTCATGGATACAGCACGTATTTTCTGTTTTTTTTTTTATTTTGTGGTATTTTCAGCAATACATGCTTGTTTCTTTTTACTAGTAACACTTTTTGCAATGAACCTCCTAGAAAAATATAAAAAGGAGTTTGAAGGAAGACTACAAGCATAGTGTATGTACATCATTCATTATTCTTTCATTCATTTACGTAGAGGCTTGAGAAACACTTTGCATTATTCTAGACGCAGCAGATCGCAATCCTTACCAACAGTTCCGTCCGTATTTTTCACCACATTTCGTTTCTTGGCGGTGGGCAGAAATTGCAATTGTAGTTATTAGTAATAATCGACGAAATATTTTAATTGCTTAAAAAGTCATTTGTTCTCGACATAAAACTCCCTGGTTTAGTGGTTAGCATGCCTGTTCGGCAAACAGGAGATATTAAGTTCGAGTTTTCACCGGGGTTGATATTTTTTTAAAAATTTATTACATCGGAAAAGCCAAGAAAATCACGCATTTTCACATCTCACGGACGGAAGCCAATATGTTTATATCTTAATTACTTATTTATGTGCTAAATAACAGCACTTAAAACGGTACGAATTCTTCTTGTGTACACTCGGCAGATATTATATCATTTTTAACGATTTTCAATCGCTTCATAGCCTTCTATTTCGCTCCGTCGTACTATACACCTATAAAGATCACGTAATCCGCCGTTAAAAAGTGAGTACTGGCTATGTAATCTTAATACGCCGGGATATTTCATAATTTACTAACGGTAAACTTACATGTTAGTTGTAGCGTTCAATTTCCGCTCAATGAATTCAACTCGTCTTCTACTTAATAGAGTCGAAGGCAAGATATCTGCATATGTATATCCATGCATCGTTTGCTGGGTACGCATGAAATAGAATTGAATTAGCAATGATTTAAATGGTTTGCGAACATGTTTAGTATACAAGACACAGAGATAAATGAGGGGTGATAGTTCTATACACGGTTAGTAATTTATGTACGTAGTTCTTAGATTTTCACAACAAGGTATTACTCACTACTATTGCCAAAGACACGTGCGTTAGACCTAATTCAAATTCAAAGAGATTTCGAGGTACGCAAACATATGTCATTGTCTTTAATACTAATTAAGTAACTTAAGAATGACCTTTTGGTGATTTATACAGTGCTTAGTTGCATCAATTTACAAGTAGTACATACATTTGCATCCCTTGTTAGTAAATATCCTTCACACAGATACAAACATTATTTTTCACTTCATGCGTTATAATAAATGCAGCAACTAATGTTGGTAAAATATTTTTTTACGTATACTTAAAAAAATGTTCATAGAGGTCGATAGAGGTACCTCCGGTAATGACGAGACGTTTAAAATATTACTTCGAGATTTACAGTTGTTAGAGAAGTGTGGTATTGACGAATGGGTTACAAAAAATATATTTTTGCATTATTCTAATTTTGGGATTATCCGAAAATTTTTCGTTTGCAAACTATTGTAGATTTTGCATTGGAAACAAACTTGATCTGAATACGCAAGATAAAAAAGATGAAAATTTACAAAGAAAAAGGAATCAGAACGAAATACATGATAAGCAAAAGTTATATTGAATAAAAGAACGCTGTGTTTGGAACGATCTACATTATTTCCACGTTTACGATAATTTAAATTCTGACATAATGCATGATTTGTTAGAAGGTATACACTACCGTCCATATTAGTTCGGACACAAATAAATGTTAAAAAAACCAGAAAATATTCAAACTTTTTATTTTATTAATAGCGATTAAAATTTAAAAAAAAAAGTAATTCTAACGAAAAATAAATAAAAACTTCTTAAACGTTCCGTTCATCAAAGAAACTCCCTTTAGCACGAAGAACAGCTTTCACAATCCGAGGCATCCGCTCCACTAGTTTTTCAAAGACTCTATTTGGCATATTAGTCCATTCCTCTTGCAAAATGTTCCACAGGTGACCTGCGGAGGTAGGGCATACTTTTCGGATCCTCCTGTCCAGTTCATCCCATAACAGCTCGATGGGGTTTAGATCGGGGCTTTGTGGCGGCCATGTCATTATTTGTAAAGTGCCATTATCTTTTTCTTCATTTAAGAAATTTTTACAAATCACTGCTGAGTGTTTGGGGTCGTTGTCCTGCATGAATACAAAATTTTCGCCGATTAGACGTTGCCCCGATGGTATTGCATTTTCTTGCAGTATTTCTAAATAACCTTCTTTTCGCAAAATACCTTCGATTCGCTTCAAGTCTCCTGTACCGGCGTAGGAAAAACAATCCCAAACAAGCACAGAATTTCTTCCTTGCTTGACAGTTGGCACTGCACAATCCTACAACATTCTTTCGCATTTCGCTCTTCTTACAAAAACGCGCCTTGATTGTCCGAACACCTCAAACTTTGACTCATCAGTCCATAGCACCCTTTTCCAATCATCCACTGTCCAATTTCTATGCGTTTCTGCCCACTGTAGCCGTTTTTGCCTGTTTCCCCGTCGAAGTAGGGTGTTTTTTGTTGCAATGCGGCCGTGAAGATTTGCAGCTTTTAATCTTCTTTTCACTGTAGTAACAGAAATTTTTCTTGCACAGTCGCGATTCATTTCGGCGGCGATTTCTGGTGCTGTCAGTCTCCTATTTCGCTTGCTCGGCAATCTTATACGCTCATGGTCGGCGCGAGTTGTTATTCTCTTACGACCTGAACGCGCTCTCTCTCTTAAACTGTCCGTGTGTTGATGTCTCCGAATGATATCACTAACAGTCCATTTATTAACATGTATTTTTTCGGAAATTTGACGCACTGAATAACCTTCTTGATGAAAACCAAACGATTACAGAGCGCTTTTCTAAACTTGTCAGTTTTCCTCTCGGCATTTTAATAACTTTAATCAGGTTCACACAAAAAGATACGCTATTAACACTAACGGACGCACAAGCAGGTTTATTTAGAAACTAAAGCATTTATCAATACACAATAAACTTTCGGGTGGCCTGCTCCCACCCCAAACAGTATTATAAATTTATTACCTGCAGTAGTGACCGAAAAATAATCCTATTTGTGCCGATGAGGATTATTCTGAAAATTACTATATTGGGTCATAAAATATAATAGGTTTTTAATCATTCTCTAATCGATATTCTTGGAAGTTTGCCTGTACAATTGGTTATAAACTTCATAAAGGACCTAATATAATTATGCAATTATATTATCTTTTAGTAGAGTTCACAACATTTTACTAGGTGTCTGAACTAATATGGACCGTAGTGTACATTGATATGATATGGGAAACATTTTAAAGAACTTTATAGATAATTACTATTTTACTTTAATGAAGTATAACTCCTATGAATGTAACGAAAAAAATATTTTGCCATCGGTAAGACAGGACCACATAAATAATGGCACAATTGTTTGCTCTGCAGCCAAAATGTATAACTTCGTAAGAAACTTGCGCTTCATTATAGGTGATTTAATACCAGTTAATAATGAATGCTGGCAATTTTCTCTGTTATTGCTGCAAATAGCGGATATATTAATGTCATCTGAGACATCTACTGATGATGTTAATAATTTGGAGTTACTTATTCCGCAGCACAACAGATGGTATATGCATTTTTTTAACGAAAACTTAAAACCGAAGCATCATTTCTTGACGCACTATCCGCGAATTATTAGGCTTATTGCTCCTATCTCACATTCGATTTGAAGCAAAACATCGCGAATTGAAATCTGTTGCAAATAGTACACGATATAGAATCAATATTCCTATTACAATAATGAATAGGATGCAATTGAAAACATCCTATAGATACATAGCTAAAATTGGTTTCACGGACACCGTATCTATGAGTGCTCCAGTGGAGGTTGACATTTCCAAATTAAATAGCGATTGCAACGACTTGCATAAAAATTATTATAGTGTAGATTGGTATTATCAGGATGGTGTAAGTACAACAGGAACAGTGTTTTAAATTATGGTATGGAGCAAAATATTCCAAAATTTGCAAAAATTGAGTAAGTTTTTGTTAACAAAGATTTTCCAGACAACATGATATTTTACTGCAACATGTACTTGACATTAAACCATTGTTTACATTCTAAAGCTTATGTAGTTGAATTGTTGGATGAACAAATTTTAATATCTGCATCAGATGTTCACTTAAAGTACCCTACAACAGAGCATATTTTGAATAATGGGACATATATTACTTTACCAAAATATATTAGAATCGAGGAACCTAAAAATTAATAACGTAATATTTTGTTGTGTCTTTGTATTAATAAAGATTTATACACTGTGTCCACGGATTTGGTGCACAAGGAGAAAAACTTTTTTATTCTGCATTTTATGAAAAAAAGTTATTCTTTACGAAAGTTTTTACTTGCCTTAAAACCATTAGAAAACATATTAAAATGCACTGATTACCTACTGTATGCATATAAATGTTGAAAACGTGTTTGCTTACTTTCAAAAATTTAACTAAGTTCAAATTATTCTTGATAATCCTATTGCCTTGAAATTCTGTTGACATCTAATTATTTGTCTGTTTCAAATTTAAGTGACACGACATTTGCAATCACGAAGATCAACATTGCAACAACGAATTTATTCGATTAAGTGTTATGGAATTGGTGATATTTCATACAGAACAGTGATCAACAAATTTAACGTTAAATTCCCCGGCATTAACATCGCTATTAATTCTTTGAAAAAGAAATTTGATGAAACTGGCTCTGTTGTTAGAAAGAAGAAAACACGGAAACAATACAATGAAAATGATGCATTAACTGTTCTAGCTATGGGATCTGTATGAGAAGATCTTCTACTCAGCTACTTCTACCACTAATGGTTATGTGTCATCTCAAAATTGCAGATATTGGGCAGAAGATAATACAAATTTTCGTATTAATCGGAAAAAGCAGCGTTAAAAGAATGTAAATATGTGATGTGGAATTTTATTCATTAAAATTGTTGGCCCCTTCTTTTCGAAAACAATTTAAATCAACATAGTTATTTGGATATGTTGCAAAATTTTGTTTTACCATCGTTAGAGGATATTAACAGAGATGCAGTCTACTTTCAGCAGGATGGATGCCCTGCACATTCAACTAATTTAATTAGAAATTGGCTTGATGACCACTTTCCTGAAAGATGGAACAGTCGTTTTATTCCTATTCATTGGCCAGCTCGCTCGCCCGATTTAACGCCTATGGATCTTTATTTTTGGGGACACGTTAAACAAAGAGTCTACGAAAATAATAATTTTTATGTGAATTTGGGAGCATTAAAAGATAAAATATGAACAGTAATTAGTGAGATTGATGTAAGAACATTTAGGAACGTTTACAGAGAAGGGAGGTATAGGGTCGAAGAGTGTGTGGAAGTAGGTGGAGGTTACGTTGAATAAATTATTTGTTGTTTTTTATCACATTCGAATTTATATACATTAGAAAAGATTTCCTAAAGTCTTATATTTATAATAAAGAATTTATTTTAGCTAACCAGAATATTATTAAATATTTTATATCTAAAAATATGTATAAAAAACTAAAAAATGGTTTAAAAAATGTATCAACATTGACTGTTGTATAAGTTTGCACCAAATCCGTGGACACACTGTATATAACTGTATTTTTATTTTTGCTATCTGTAGTGTAAAATTGAACCTTTGTATCCGTATATTCTTCAAGAACCGCGTTGTAAAGAACGCTAAAGAAATGTAGCACCTACAAATTTCGTCTGTGTTTACAAAAATTCTACTATAGCACTTTGGATTTTATGCATTATATATAGTTAATGTAATGAAACTTGTGAAACCAAAAAATTGACGAAAATGTTGCCAACACCTTCATTTGAGTCGATTTAGGAATTTCACGAGCTCTCATTTAGTTGACTTGTGTATAAAATCGAAGTGCATAAATTTATAAACCACAAACATACTTACCTATTCTATTCAAATACATTGTAGGCAAATAAGTAATTTTATTGATTTAATTATTTAGAATACTAATACCGAATTTAGGATTTCTTGTAATGGGATTAGGGATTCTTGAAGCTAGTATACCTTCGTATTTCATACAAGAATATAATTTCTTGTTTGAAATATTTTCGACGAAATTACAAGAATGAGAAAGGGTTAAACGAAATATAAAGTATCTTGGCGCAAGAGAATCTAATATTTGTCCCAAAACGTTATTTGCTTGCATTAAGAGTTATTTAGTTATTTATTTGAATTTCAAAGAATGTCACATATTTCAACATTCTTGCATATATACGAACGTGACGTTTACTTGACTGAAGTCAGAACTGCTTGGTTCAGGAAAGTCCTTCTATGTGTGTACGGTGGTGGCTCAACGGGCTATATAAGCTATAAAGTTTACCATCACTCCAGAAGCCCTTAGTATGGTGTGTTATATAGTGCTCCATAGCTTTGTTACTATCACTCCACGCCGTAAGGATAAAACGCGGCTATACCAAACTTACCAGAGAATTTACCACAGACCTAGGTAGGAATTAATTTGAGGAAAGCATTCTCTTATTAGTGGACCGACTCACAAAGCTTTCTGCTTTGACCAAACACTTTAAATATAGCGGTCCTTTAAGTACGTATTGTACGTATATTGACCTAGATACTGTAGCAAGGTGCGCCATAAAGAATCTCGAGATAGGGATACAAGGCGCAACCATAACTATATTCAGTAGCAGTCAGACAGTTCTAAAGGCTGTCAAGGCCTACACAATTGAGACACAAAAACCACGTTACTTTGCGGTGGGTCCCAAGTCATTAAGGCATCGAAGATAATGAAAAGGCAGACAAGGTGGCCAGAGAAGCCGCGAATATACCCTTCATCGGTCCTAAACCTTTTAATAGGCTACAAAAGAGCCGCATCAAACAAGCAATTAAAACAGGGGAGGACAATTAAAAGACGCCGTACTGGGTAAATGTTCCAGGACAAAAACAGGCGAAAGCATTCATATCGTTCAGCAATGGGGACTTTAGGTTACTGGCGTGATTTCTGATAGATCACGGGGCCCTAAAATATTACCTATTCGATCTAGGAATACCTGAAGATCAAATCTATCTTTATTCTAAGAAGATCTGGAGACGACAGAACAAATGTGTTGCCATCAGTGGCACTCGACAACAACATTTCAATAAACCATTTCTACTGAACTTAAGGAAGAAGATCCTGGAGTATTAATGTTTATCAACATTCTAACATAATAGATTTATCAAGGTCACAGTGACTAAAGGCATTTGCGCCATATCCCAATGACACTAATACTAATAATACTGTGGCAAAGTTTAAAATTGATCAAAAATGAATTGATCGCAGTAATTTTAAAACGAAAATTTGTAAATTTGCAATGAGTAAAATCTACCACACAAACAAATGAATTCTCTACGATATAAAGCAGACTACAAAATTAACAAATAGATACGAAATGATACTTATCAAAAAGTAATGCCAACTGCAAAAGCTTTTGAGATAATCATAGATATACGATATTTATATCATATGGTGAAGACGAATATTAAAACTACCCATGTTCATCCACCTTTACGAAAATACTTCTAAATAAATATCTGCAGAAACACGGGATAAAATAATCTTTTGAGGCACACGTTTTATGCTGGACTAAATGTAGAACGTAGGTGGATATTGCTGGGAAATGGAGATAACAATTTAAGCTGTTTAAAATGTGTTATTTTTCCTTTGTTTTATTACAGAACAGTATTGTTAATTATATGCTGCTGATATACGTAAATACCAGATAAGATCCCTTTGTAAAAGTTATGTCTCCTTCCTATGTAATTATTAATTTGTTCTTTGACTTCCGTAATTCATTGTTATTTCACGAATGTAATTAAGAATATCTTGAAAGCATTTAATCAGACGCGGAACGACGTTACTTCAAAATAAATTAGATAAGTGCATGACGTAATATAAACATTCTTAATATTTACGTTTCACCAGATCGATTTCCTTTGATAAGAGTTCTTACATAAACTTTCTAACGGTGGTGATGTATTACTCTCGCGGAGTGAGCATTTAATTTAAAATAAAAAAGATAAAGGCGGCACCGCACGGTTTCAAATAAATGTGTATATTGTTTACTCCGCTTTGGAGTTGGAACTACCGACTTCTTGTACTGTGCGCGATAATGGATTCCCCTCTACTTAGTACCTGGAGAATCTTACAACTTGCAGTTCAGTGTTAGATATCTACCTATCAACTTTAGTCGACGATTAGTTATAGTGCGGGATTCGTCATTTAATTCGCATCATTGCTCATGATATAACAGCATTAATTCGCAGTTTATAGTGTTCTCCTGCTTTTTATTCGGTTTTAGTTAGTGTTTTGTGCCGGCTTGTTTTGATATTTTGTTGACGTTTTTGTTGGATATAGGGAGAAATAAGGAAGGTAAATAGTTTTTTTCAGTAACGTTGTTTCAAAAGAAATTTTACAATAAAAATGCATTTTGGAGTAAAATATATTGTCTAATTTAAATTTTAGTAGTTTGTCTCTTTTTCTGTTTATCACCAACTTGCTAAAAAAAAACAGAACCGATGTGTACATACGTAATACGTATATATAATTTTGCATGCATAGTAGCTTCCAATAACTGTTCAATTATTAATTTAAATTGCTATTCTTCTTAGAATTTCCGCAAAACTGAAGTATGGTTATGCTCTGATTGACAATACAAGGTGTGCAAAAAACAATCGTTGTCCGTATTTGACTACTAACTAATGTCTCTTACCAAAAACCAATATGAAACTATTTCATATTCCTAAGCGACATTGTTACAATACGACCCGTAACGCATGACGGACTTAATATTAAAACTTCGTTAGCAAAATATTAAATAATAAAATCTAAAAGTTAAATTCTGTAAATTTTCCTTGACAGATACATACTGGGACAATCTATATTTGTAGGATGCTGCGTCACCTGTAAAGCTAATAAGTGCTTTTATTTTTGCAAGCATTTCCAAAAGCTTTTCCCGATACCATTATATTGGGAAGAGCTTGGAAAAGACCACCTATGTATTATACATGATTTGGTCGTAAATCCGAAACACTCCTCCATGGGTGATTTCCCAGTTCCTGTTTCTTATCAATTTATTCTTACCATTATTTTCATTAGACGTTTCAATATCGGGGCCAAAAGCAAAAAGATATTTTCAAGGGTTTCCTGGCAATTTTCTTTTTGAACTGCCAGCAGGTAAACACCCCGTTTCTTTTGTCTATGGTCTTTCGTTTCCATTTCTCGGTAAACTTTTGCTTTTCTGGTCGTTTAGGTCAAGATTGTTAATTGGTTAACTAAAACCTTTCTTCTAACAATACGAGCTTAATCTATAGATCCGCCACCATGTTTGATGGGTAAACGAACCATTTGAATATTAGCGTGATCCCAATAAGAGATATTTGCATTCTAAATGGTTTTTCTTTGGATATTTTGTTACTATCTCTTATCTGTTACTTTATTAGCTTTACACCATTTTGCTACCAGAAGCTGGGACGTGAAGTTATGACGTGAAACAGATATTCATTAAACATCGATTTTGTGACAAAACTTGTATTCTTTGCAACCAGAAAAAACACTGCCAGTGACCGACAATTTTTTCTTTAATACACTGGTTACTATTGCAACATTACACCGAGATGTATGGTCAATAGTGTATTTCAAATATACAACCTGTCCACCTAGTGCGTGGACAGACGATAATTCCATTGTTGAGCAATTTAGAGAAAAGGTTTTCAAATAAAGAATATTCAGAAGCAAACGTTGCGCAACATAAAATTATATCCAGATATACGGGCTGTTCCGTTTCTGTTGCGCACGATGCAAGCTTAATTTTTTATTTCTTGCATTTTATTGAATATTTACTAACATCTCGAGAATACTATTTTGGTTAATGTTCATGTTATGCATTGCCTTAAGAAATTCACCCGGGAAGTGTTTTCATAAATATTTCTATAGGGCTAAATCACGGAATTTTTTCAACTTTCTGTATGTGTGCAGCGAACACTGAACATTCTGTATACCTGAATATAATTTTATATTGTGGGTTCCGCAAGTATATCTTCCTAATAACAAAAACCCATGATTTATAGCTTTGATACTTTACTTGTACAAAAGTGTAAAACAAAAATAAATGTTCGAACATTCTTCGAACAAAGAAGCTCATATGTGGCGTAAGGTGATTAGAAATTTGAAAGCTTGATATATATGAAAACCAATAAACACCATTCTTCCTTAGTTTGTGGATGTATTTACTCAAAAAGTAACCCAAATTCTTACTGTACACTGATCTTCGGAACATGACGAAAATACAAGAGATGAAACAGCAGCTACTTTTATTTTCTTCGATCTCTAAGTGCATTAAGCAGTAAACAGATAAATTGTTTATTTAAAATTGTCTTTTATTGTTTGTTGTATTTTTATTCTTACTGGTATACATTTAATTTTCTCTTCAATTGTTTTTTTTTGGCATTCGATCTTTGTTTTTTATGGTCCATTCTGTAGACAAGTAAAGAATTTATTTCTTTCATGTTAGTGATTATGTTCATTTCTAAGGCCATATTGAAAGCCTTGTATCCGGAAATAATTTCTCCTTCTCGTAACTCGTGTTATTATTAATTCCATTGAATAAGTCACATGCAACCTTAGTTGTTTTGGTGGTTCAGTGGTAAGAGAGCAGATTTTTCTGGCAAGTTTGGTACAATCCCTGGTCACTACTTACGTGTTAGAAAACAATTACCTGCGTTTCACCTTTCATACTAACAAAGCCATTCAACACTTTATATGCACCACTTACGCACTAATAAATAGTTCCCTAAGATTATAGCAAGCTTTAAGTTTGTACAGCTCTTTTGAAAAAAATTATAATGCGCTGTTTTTTTTTCAATTTTCCCTATGTTTTTGTTTGATGGAAATTGGCCTATGGTTGCTTATGATTTTAGCTTGCTTTTTCTCGTGTAGTTTTCTCTAATATCGCTGTTTCTGTTCGTTCTTTTTTTTTGCAGTGGTTACTGGTGGTAGAGTCTTCTTTTATTGGCCTTCGGCTAATTTTTTCCCCATCTCAACAACATATGGCATTAGCTATTTCTATTTGTTTTTTAATTGTCTCTCAATTTCTTGGTAATTTTTTAATTTTTCCTGATTTAACAGCCTCCACATTTGTTGATATAATGTTAGTGAACTTCAAATTTTCGTTGATAATATTCTTTTTGAATTGTTTCTTCTGTATTTGATGTAATTTCTTTATTATTCCACAGTTCGTTTACCTTTGAGAACTAGTAGTAAGTACATTTAATATCAAAGATCAAACCCTGTGTATTCTACTACATTCAACAAACGAAAATCGCAAAAACTCCAACTTCAGTGAAGAGGATCAATTCATCCAATCGATAAGTTTCTCTTTGATCTATTCAACTGAAAAGAAACGACTTTCCAAGTATTGCATTTTCTATTCATCCGCTTTCATGGTTAACACTCTTTATTTTGTCGTAAGTATACGCACGATGTAACCATTTTGGTTTCGCACTAATAGCTAAATAATGTTCGTGTAAAACGTTCATTATCTCATACATTTTACATTTGTCTTTTTTATGCGTAAACCCTAAACTAATCGTTTACTTTCTCATATGACGAGCTGGATAATTGAATATAATTGTGTTCTAATTACATATGGTAAATGCGTTGCAGCCTCTACAGAATGCACCCATAAAGTCAAACGAGCATGATGAATAGATTCTATATAATCTATAATTGGCTAAAAATTCGCTTCTTACAAGACGGTGAAGTTATTTCGCTTCCGTAATATCTGAGCGTCTTTATCTAAATAATTATTACGGCGGAAAGTGAATGTAAACCAGTGGTTCAAATAGAGATTAATAGCATGTTGAGGAATGAGTTATCGACGTACAGAAGAAAATACAGTTAGAAGAATAGATGATTCAATGAATGCTTACGGTTGCTGCGTTGCACATATATTTTAACAATCTAGCGGAACAAAAAGATTGCAGCTAATAAACAGTAGTTTTAGTTGCACACTTTGCAAATGTATAAAACCATGTCGAAAGTATTGATGATAGTGATTTAGTAATTTGGCAGATAATTTAGGTATTTATGTATGTACAAAAGCAGACATAAAAAGATTTAGACACAAGTGATTGTGCTACCTTCTGCTTATCAAGCGGCTAGCAGAGATTTGACGAACATAATGGAAAATCCTAATAAGAGTATATTCGGGGATTTTTTGAAATAATGAAGTTACACAAATGAAAATAGGTTGTTTCACGGAAAAACTGCCTGGACAGTGGACCGAGATTAGGACGTCATATTTTTAATATCTTTTCTATTTAAGTTTTTTACTTAATGCTCTTGGTTTTCAACATACTTTTCTAGTTTTAATATATTCATGTAAATTTTTTATATTTAACCCTACAGCGAGTACATCAGTAAATGCTATTAAAAATTATTCCTTACATGGTACTATTAGGCCTGTTAAGCCTAACATATTCACTGTAGGATTAGAAATATATTAAAACTTGTTCTAATAGTCTGATTGTTTTATATTGTGTCAATGTACCTAGTTTAATGTGGGTGGGATTTTTAAAGAAAATTAGGATATTTTGAGCCTACGCGTGGGTAGTTTATTATACTATATTGGCAACACTGGTTTTCAAATACAATATAAAATTATGTTCACATTTTACATATACAAAGTGTTCAGTTTCTGCAGTGCACGATTAGCTCTTTAAATGGAATACCTCTATGCCTACATAAATTCTATCTCTACACAATAGTTTAAAAAAAAATTATAGTATTTTATCACAGCACTCTATGCGTATTAGCAAAAAGCTTATTTGCATAGCTTCATATTTAATTTACCAAGAAACTACACATTTTAGGTATACGGAAATGTTTATTAAAAAAAGGTCTAAAACAGTTTCTCCATCAGATTCTTAAAAAAATATGCAGGACGTTCCTGATGAGAAAATTCAAATTGCATCAATCAAACGTGGTAAGAGTTTCGACGACCATCTTGTAGACGCTAATTAATAGAAAAAATATGTAGAGTATTTTCATATTTTAGCCAACAGCTTATCTCCATTAATATCGGTCCTATAAATAGATTAAATTACCAAAATGATAATATTTTCTCTACATCTTTTGAAATTGATACTAAAGCAATTGAAGGTGAATGAGTAATTTCAAAATTTTAAATAGATTCTTTTTTTTTAAATCGAATATACAAAAAATATACCATACACTCACTATTTTCAATCATTTTGTTTAACTAGAAAACATTCTCGCCAAAATTATAACCATTTCAAAGAAATATTTACATAAACAACTAACGCCATAATTATTCTTTGAAGTAATCCATGTTGATCTCCTTCTTTCTAAAAAGTATAGACCTTACTTTTTTTATCAGTATTGTAAAGGCTATAGTATAGCTTGGGCTTGAGACTCAATTAAGTTGCTATCTAGGCTACGTTTCTAAGACAAGATATATTTTTGCTAATGTTGAATCAAAAATATGTATCAACTAGCTAGACAACGACATACATAATCACCTAATATGTAGCAAAATGTTCGATTTAGTATATTAATGTGCTTGGTTTGTCGCAACAAATTTATCGGATTTTGCGTAACATTTTTGTAAGACATCCTGTACAATTTCTTCAATTAATTCCACAGAAACCAGAACTTCTTGTGCTACAGATGTCGAAATAAGAAACAATACGTTTGAAGCGTAGAAAATTAATTATGAAGTTAATGCGGGAACCGATGATTGGACTAACAGACTGCATCATAACCGTATATTACTTTTGTTAATAAACCCATTGGCCATATTTTCATATAACCTCTTAATATTCAATGCAAGCATACAATATTATATTGGGCTAAAATATACCATGAAATCGTTTCCATTATTCTTACACCATTTGTTTTATTTCCTTTGCGGGTTAGTTTTTAATTTATATATTATATATTGCTATTTATTTGGAAAAAAAGGCAAATATCTGGCCATATTCGGTGCCGGTCTTCTTCTAATTTGATTCTACTTGGACATTGCCGCGATTTGTGAAAGCTTCAACAATAAGGAGGACCTGATCACATAAAATGTTTTGGCCCATGCTTCGCTTATCCCATTCGAATAATAAGATTTATAACGCAGCTAAGTTGCCTTAGAAATGGATTTATGAGTTACGTACTGTGATTTTTATAATATCCGGAGCTTACAGTAAACTCTTTCTGATTCTGCCATGCGTTATCCATTTGAATCGATGCCCCATTGTGTATACTGTTAGTTTCTTAGAGATCTTGACTCTACGGTGGTTGGTCCACCATATGTATAAGTGTGTGCGTACAGGCTCATTTATAGTCATTAATAATAATATAAGCTTTATTGGTACAACAAAGAATAAATGGAGTGTACTTAACCAAAAAGAAAAATAGAAACGTAACTTCAACAGCAAATGACATTTGTGCCCGCAAATCTATCAACTAAGTATAAAAAGATTACAAAAAAAAAAAACAAACAATGAAATTACACATGAAATGAAATACCTAAGGCAACTGCAATAAATGCTTGCGTAAAGGAAATTTAAATGCTTGAGGGGATAGAGGCTTCAAATTAGGAGGAACAGAAATATAGATTTTAATGCTCGTATAAGAAAATAAACCCTTAAGTAACATTTTTATCACACTTCCATAGACCCTTCGACGAATTCAACATTATGGCCGTCATGTAAATTGTGTTCCACCATTGCCTACTGTCCTATTCTTCTGTACATAGTATCTTCTTGTGTTCCAGCATTCCAATTTGTACATCTCGTGCTTGTTCCGGGTGGTTTCCCTGTAATTCCGAATCTGGCTTTTCTTTTTGATTTCTTTATAATCTACCGATGCATTGACCTGCATCGCCTATTCCCGTCACTTCGATTTTTGGGGTTCATTTGAATTTGTTGTACAATAAATATGGAGACAGAAGGGCGGCTGCATCAACGATGTGAGAAGTACGATGAAATACATGAAATGTTAGAAATTGTATTATACCTGTTATGTGACATTAAAGGTACATAAAACCTTGTGAATAGTAGATAAACTCCATGAACCACGAAAATTCGAGAGGGCGCTCCTGTATTAACTCGACTAATTCTGAATTAAAGACGTGGGGATAGGTTATTTTTGAAGCCGTATAAGCACGCTCCAGATTCTCAAAAACATATGTTCTCAAGCAAAAAGAGCTAATCATATACAATTCCAAGTCCCTCATCGTCTCTATAACCCAGATGAGGATTATTGATATGAATGAGCAAATCATCCAGCCCAAGACTAATCGTCCTTCCAGAAAAAAACAAGGACTGCCGGTTGTTGCTTAGGGTACTTTGCATGCTTCTTAAGACGCTGATTAGACAAATTAACGATTGAAACAAGTTTATCTAGGGAATAAGAGATGTAAGCTTGTATAGGTATTATCAGCGTAACATTAGCAACAACAATGGACAAGACAAGTATGCAATGCTGAGGTGTACACATAATATAAAAGAGAACTTAAAATTAGAACCCTGGGACACCACAACTAACATGCTTGAATTTCGAAATACATTAACACAATTAACAGCCCGAGATCGACCGGAATAATAACAGCGAGAAAAAGCTCAGCAGCAATATCTGACAAACCAACATAATAAAGAGGAAAGCAACAAGCCTGATTGATAACATTAAAGTCACGTCTGCTGAAGTTTAACACAGCCAAAATGGTGACCACCTTTATCTAAGAAGCTTTATGGTGTTCTTCTATTATCGTTGTAGCAGTCTCATCCAGGTCTCTCCTGCTCCGTTTATCAATATTTGACAACAATGGTTTGTTGTGACCAGACGTTGCTAACTCAACACTGTGGTGTCGTCATGTAGCTTATGTTCCATTGCCCATTGTACTATTCTATACATGGTATTTTCTTGTGTTCCACCATTCCACTTTGTACATCTCGTGCTTGTTCTGGGTAGTCCCCCTGTAATTCCGAGTCTGACTTCTCTTTCTGATTTTTTCGTAATCTGCCGATGCGTTGATCTACCTCGCCTATTCCCGTAATTTCGGTTTCTGTGGTCCATTCGAATTTATTGTGGAATGAATATGGCGGCCGCATCAACGATGTGAGAAGTACAATGAAATACATGAAATATTGGAAATTGTATTATAGTTGTTACGTGACGTTAGAAGTTTTAACAGTACTATAATAAAATAGTTTCTGATATATTTTCAAGTAAAGGTAGGTTAATAGAAGATCCTCCATGAACCATGAAAATTTGAGAGGGCGCTCCTGTTTAGAAAGTGGCCATGCAATAGCAGCCTCCTCCAAGAAAATCTGAATTTAAGAGAAAAATACAAGCATTTCAACGCAATAACATTAGAAAACGCACGACAGTTGCAACATATAAAACCAAGTTAACCAAGTGTCTTCCCAACCAATGATGTGATATAGCTATTAAAATATGCCCTCAGAGATAAGACCATTCCTTCATTAATACTTCATAGAAGTGTAACGGAAGAGAACAATCCAAAACAGGCCAGTATGTCATCGGATAAAATAGGGGAAGTTTTATGAATGAAGAATATCACCTTAGCAATCTCGAATTTTATTAAGTTGAATTTGAAAAAAATTGCTATCGTTGGATATATCAATAATTCACGTGAATGTTTTCATGTCGTGGTCTATAGAAAAACCACCTAAAATAATATTAATTATTTAATAATGCAAGGACGCGCTAGAAAGAAATCAAGCAGAAGCATTTGTATCAGCTACAGTAGGAATAATCTTATCCCTGGGCGAACAGTGAAATCCAGAAAACTGGGAGAGCTATCCCGATGGTAATTCTCCCAGTATCGTGGACTGAAGCTTTAAAATTCTTCATAAAAAAGAGTGTTACCCTGCTTCTTTATCCACAACTTTTAATATTGTTAATAGAAGTGTTCCTCTCGCCGCCTTCTTCTTTCATCATTGTTTGCATTTATCAGTTAAGATTCATTCTTTGTTCACTCATAAAAGTAATACTTATTCTTCGATTCTAGTTCTTACTAGACATTTCAATATACGACCTCAGAAGGTAATATATTTAAAAGTGCACGTTATAATTATTATATATTAAAAATAAGAATAGTAAGAAACTAATCAATAGTTTCTCGAGTAAGTTCAATGACAATATACAATTTTAATCATGAATTTATTTAAAAATATAGAAGTTGTATGCATTTCTCCACTTTTCCTTTTTTTGGATCTGTTTCTGTGTATCAAGGTTACTTTTAAATATAAATTGTTTGAGCAAATTGCTTGTGTCAACACTACGTATGTACATACCTAAACGTGTCTTTTATCTTTACTGTCAGAAGTAAATTATACTGTGCTATATAGATTAGACTGCCACAGCTATATACATGTATAAATTTGATGAAGCCTACATTTCGGAGGGGACATCAAGATTATCGCGTTTTTAGATCTCTTAAATCAAAAAAGGTCCCATATACAGTCAGCTGCTATATTACGCTTTATAAGTAGGCGAACCGTTAAGGTTTATTGGATATTTTTATGGTGTTTGACTTACTAATTAATAAAGGTTGTTAAAGATGGATAAGAAGGTCAACTAAATCGTTTTCCTCGTACTTTGTGATATTTTAGATAAGATAAATGATACCGCTAAATATACCTGCTCGAATTATAAAAACGAAACAAAATTGTGTTTAATTGTAACTTCTTCAACTGTATTGGCAAGTCTTCAATGCACACTGGAATAATGGTTCCATGACCTTCATATTAAATGCATCGTAACGTATTAACCATGACTGACTTGATGAAATATTTTAGACGAAAACTTCACTAATATTGTTTTAAAGATTTTTATTTCACTAATCATTTACAGTGGTAGATATATAATCGGGATTTTGTGGGAAATTTAAAGAGTTTAGAAAGAAAAAAGCAATCTGATCGTTTTTATTGAGACATTTCGAAATTGATTCTACCGATTTAAATTGTTCACCATTTTGCGATATTGATGAAGCATCTGTTCAACAAGAACTAACAACAGAATACATCAGAAAATGCCTAGAAACAATAACCAAAGAATAATGCTAAGATAGCTTAGCTTCTTCATGGTTACTGTATTTTTTTCTCTCTCCTTTTATTACGTTTGCCGTGAATTATTCCATTAATACCATGAGGAAGCTAAGCTATCTTAGCATTATGTTCTGGTTAAGAACTAACAAATTTAAAGGAAATGTGGCGTTCAGAATCTGTAAAGTAAATTAGACAGAAATCTCAGAAAAGCCAAGATCAGTCGGCTTTGATGCTTGGAATAGTGTGCCTAATGCTTTTTCCTTATTCTTAAGTGCTGAGTTCCCATTTTGGGAACTTTCGTATATATGTCCAGGCGAATTTCAAAGAGAGTGCTAATAAAAAATGCAAAAGTGTTAAACAGTGGAACTTTATTTCTTGTGATACACATTATAATAGATGTTTTTATGTAATCGTTTTTCACATTTAGAACATCGAAGCATTGTATTTTTCTGGCAATCTACGCAGGTTCTATGGAAACATGCAGCTACATATGAAATGGTTGATGCCATTAGTTGTACAATTTTACATTTGATAACAGATATAACCTGGTATTTTAGTAATTTTGCTCACATTTCTAAATATAACGAATACCAGGAACAACCTACAATATCGGCGTACCTTTTCATTTTCTTCGTGCCGCATTTGCTTTCACTAGACACATTGTAATTTTTCGTTTAAACTCCAAACAACTTAGTTTTATCCTAGTTTGCGTATTGGTAGAAATGAAATGCTGCCATAACAACGAGATTTATAAAGGAGATCAACACCGCCGTCCTTCATTATATATTATTTATGAGGTTAAATTGCTGAAGTGTATGCTTTTACCCTTCTGGAGACCTTTTGCAGAGGAGTTATTCCATAATAATTACTTGCTACGATAACTAGCATAGAACTGGTCGATGGCCACTAGCACTGTTCATCAATGTCATTGATAGAGCTGCCTTAGCAGTATACGTAATATACACGGAGCACAATTTGAGATTAGTTTCAACTGATAGGCGACGGAAGAAAGAAAATATTGAATAGCATGCGCACAGCCCTAATAGTATATCAAAATCTTCCCTTCGCTCCGCACTGCAAGACGTGCTTGGATGAGAATTGCTACCTGCAAAGGCTTGCACTACTTGCAACAAACCTACATGTGGCGAACATTCAAAAAATCGACCAATGTGTAGTGACTGTTTGCAACGTTCTTTCTTTCCTTCCGTTCCTTCTTTTTACATTTTACTTTTATTTTTTATTCTATTTTATATTGTTACTGTACATAATAGATAAATAATTCCATACAAAATAAAATATGCACGATGCAAAAGCTTCAATTGCATGTTTTTGTTGAGTAAAATTGAACTCGGAGAATCGATTTCCGTCACCTTCATTTACCTATCTTGTTTATTTTTCGAATTACACCCCGAAAACGGCTAAAGATAGGGATTAAAATTTCCCAACATTTTAATACTTATAGCTCGCTTACCGTAAGAGATAGAAAATCGGGGTAACTTTTAATGGATCCAGCGTATCGAAATTTATAAGTGAAGTTGCTAGTTGGAGAGATATAGGAAAATTAAGAAAATGAAAAAAATTTCTAAGCACTCTGCAACCTTCGCCTAACATAAAAAGAAGTTTCATTTAAAAAGACACGGTTACCTCGTCACACACAGATTTCCTAATATGTTACCTTTAAGATAACGTTGTGCATGGAAACATTCAACCAATACGCGCTACCAAACTGCACCGAATGTCGCCTCTCTGAAGGTAAAGCATAATAATTTAATATGGAATTAAAATTGATATACCCTACTTGCCATATACCACGCACTAACCATTCTTCTACTTTCCAATGTTACACTGCAATGGAACTCCTCTGAGCTGAAAAACATACCACGAAAAAATGTAATTAACGTATTCACGACTAAGAAAAAATGTGATCTATTTGAAAATATAACAATGCAAAATGTACACTGCACAAAAAAAGTATATATAACGAATACAATTTCTTTTAAATGTTATTGAGAATGAATAGCTTCCATTGTTTTATGTGTTTTATTGTTTTATGATAATTATTTAGGATGGCAGTTATCTATACACATCCGTCAATAGCTGGTAAAACTTTATTATTTTTTAATATTTTTAATGCTTGATTATCCAAACAACGCCGTTTTCTACGTTAAAATGGATTTATTTCTGATAAATAAAAGAAATTATAACGAAAATGGGAGGTATGGAAACATAAAGTGTATCATCCTTGAGACTAAAATCTACTTATAATTATCTTTTAGAAATACACATATCTGTTGTCGTTTTTTAGATATTTGCAAAAATTTAGAGAAGACCATGCGGGTATACCAAAGTACCCCTTTCAGTCCAGAATTTCATCGAAATTTGAATTTTCTGATTGCATGATCTCTTGTAAGAAGTATAAGTGCAAAGAATAATATTATCGTAATATTATTAGGATTACAGTATTTTAACTCTTTTTGAGTAGGTTTCACTTGTATGAGCATATAATAAATAATTATTTTGTGTTAATGGCCGGACCAAACAATGTAAAAAATAGAAGAAACGGTTAAATTAGGAAGCCAAGATTATAATAGCTAGACAAACCACAAATCTTATATAATAAGTTCGGTTGTAGTATCCTCCAAAATTGTGGAGAAATTAGAATCTGAATATTAGCAGCTCAACAGTCAAAAAGCGTCCGCTATGGTGTATATACCGACTGGTCAGTGGAGCCCAATGGATTACCGTTGTTAGAGTAAAGCATATCCTAAATAAGACTGAATTTTGCAAACCAACATAGATTTGTCCTAACGTCATTACGTTGTAGGAGTATCTCCTATAGCGGCATGTCAAAAATTACTCTGCATAATAACCAGTTATGATGGGCATGACTACCGATTACGGCTCCTTTTCGGTAGTATTAAAAAGCTCAATATGTAGATATTATAGCACCCACGGATAACAAAGTGCTTTTTTCCTTTCAAATCATTTCAGTACTAACGTAGTGTCGAATGACAAACTTTGGAATTACGAGGGATGTTTCCAAAGTTCTAGGAATTGTGGTCTAATTAAATCACACAGAACTTATAGGCAATATTATTACCCAAGTCTTGACATGTCTATGCAGCTATCCAGTGCAATATAGTTCAGTCTGAGGCATGTATTCGACTGATATAGACGTACTGTTTTTCTAACCACGGAAGACGCGGCTAAACCTCAAAGAGCAATAATTTCCTTTTTATGGAAAGAGGGTGTAAAAAATGCAGAAATTATTCAAGGTCTGCGAGGAGTGTTTGGTGAGCCTACAGAATCTAAAAGTAGTGTATATCGGCGATCGATCGTTTTAAAACTGATAGAACCCCGTTAAAAGGCGATCCACGCAGTGGTATCCGTAAACGAAAGAAACATTACTGCCGCGGGGGACCTACTGTAAGAGGACAGGTGAATGACTGCTCGTCAAATTGATGTAAGCCTAGAAATAGGTACACGACAAGTTTATGACATCTTACATGATTTTTTGGGCGTAAACAAGGCTTCAGCCCGCTGGGTGCCAAGACTGTTGGGATCGGAACAGAAACCCAATAGGTCTGACACTTATCGTCAACTTCACGTTGCGGTGATGAATTTTCGCAAAAGTCAATCCAACGGCGTAAACGGGAACAAGAGCCTCCGCTTAAGGCACGAGCAGTTCCGTCTGTTGGAAAGATAATGCTTACTGTATTCTGGGATTGTGAAGTGATTATTTTTATGGATTGAGTGTAGGCTTTCACGACCGTAATCAACGAACGACGCGATTCAGTGGAACGGAACGGTTATGGATCAGCAAAGCGGAACGGTTATGGCACGGCCGAACTGGAAGAGGCCGCTCGCAAACTCTCCGATGCCATCACCGGAAGTATCCGCTACGCAACCAACGAAGCTCCGCACTCCGCCCCCTATACAGGCATCCCCCATCATATAAGGGAAATTATCAGAGCGAAGAACAGGCTGCGTAGAAGATGGCAGCGAACGCAAGATCCCGCCCACAGGCGGGAATACAACAGAGCGGCCCAACAGGCGAAGGAAGAGATGGACCAGTTCCGCAACTCCAGGTGGGACAACTTCCTGGAGTCCATAGAGGAGGCCAGCCCGGCCTTCTGGAGGACTTCTCGCTTGCTCAGAAACCGCCGACTGCCCATGGCCCCCATCAACACACCGGGGGGACCGGCATACACGGTGGAAGAAAAGGCGGAAGCTTTTGCCGAAGCCTTAGAGCTGCAGTGTAGCCCGAACTACGGTAACGCGGACATACTACACATCGAACGCGTTCACCGTAGTGCGCGGGAAATACTAGACGACGACACTGCAGATGAGGAGCCGATACGCACCACATCGCCCTCAGAAGTGAGAAGCGTCCTCCAAAGACTGAAGACCAGGAAAGCGCCCGGGAACGATGGTATCCCCAACCAAGCCCTGAAGATACTACCGAAGAAGGGACTCGCCGCGGCGACCAACATCTTCAACGCTATGCTTCGTCTAAAGCACTTTCCGACTCTTTGGAAGTGCGCGGACGTCATAGTGTTGAAGAAGAAACCACTGCCGACACCGTGGACGGAAGACTACAGGCCCATCAGTCTGCTACCGGCGCTGGGAAAGGTGGCTGAGAGACTACTTCTCAGCCGCCTCAAAGAAGCAGCCGAAGACCACCATATGATCCCGAACACGCAGTTCGGGTTCAGAGAGCAGCATAACACCACGCTGCAGATACTCAGACTGGTGGAGCACGTCAAGGCGGGCTTTCATCGAAGGCAATTCACGGGAGCCGTCCTTTTGGACATCCAGAAAGCCTTCGATAAAGTCTGGCACGAGGGTCTTCTGTTCAAGATGCACCGCGCCGGTACACCGCGAGGACTACTGCTCCTCACGAGGTCGTTCCTCACGGACCGAACCTTTCGAGTCAAGCTGGAGAACCACAGGACAAACCCCAGGACGCCAACGGCAGGGGTTCCTCAGGGATCATCCCTGTCCCCCCTGCTGTTCAACATATACGCCGCAGACATCCCTACCACCCCGAACGTCAACTTGGCGACGTTCGCGGACGATGTCTGCATATATGCGCAGTCCAGGTCTCCACGCCTCATCGAGGAACGGCTCCAACAAGGACTCGACGACCTCGAGGAGTGGTACGACAAATGGAGAATCGCGGTGAACGCAGACAAAAGCTCGGCAGTGCTATTTTCAAGAACCGGCTACAGGAAAAGCCGGCACGGAGTCCCTTCTGAGTTAGCCATCCAAGGAGGAACCATCCCTTGGCGGACCGAGGCGAAGTATCTGGGCGTCACGATGGACACCCGACTTAATTGGAAGGCCCACGTCAAAAAGGTCGTCGACCGAGCAAGGGGTACGCTCACAACGCTTTATCCGCTGGTCAACTGGAGGAGTAAACTTAGTCTTGCGGGCAAGATTAAGATTTACAAGTCCATATTCAGACCAGCGCTCCTCTACGCTATCCCTTGCTGGATCACGGCGGCCTCAACACATCTGAACACCATCCAGGCCTTCCAGAACAGGATGCTCCGCATGGCCTGTGGAGCCCCCTGGTTCGTCAAAAACGAAACCATCCGTCGGGACACCCAGATGGAATCCATCGTTGACTTCGCCGTTAGGACATCGGCCAAGCTGTTCGAGGGGGCACAGGACCATCCTAATCCGCTCGTCCGCGAAGCCATGGACTACGATCCCGAGATCCCGTGGGATAGCACGAGACCACGGACCGCACTCCGACACCTCCGCGCACAACCACCTTAGTGCGCGGTCCCCATCACCCTAGAGATGGGACCCAAATCAGGAAGATACAAGCTGGCTAGTAGGGAAGCAATTCCCTATTAGCCAGCATCACGGACGACGGAGGAGGTGTAGGATAGTTCCTGGTACTCCGCTACCCACAAGAGTCCCTAGAACGGTTATGGATTAGCAAAGTGGAACAGAAATGGGATATATAACGAGGAGCAAGAGACAACACCAGTCTTTAGAAATCTTCTGAAGAAGCTGATAGCATGGTCAGCGAAACGTCAAGTAAAATTTTAACTACGCGACATCACCCGAAAGACATTTCTACTATTTTTGTGGATTATCTGCCGAAAGATACTACAATTAGCGCAGAATATTATTCGAATTTACTATCTGGACCACTGCGGCAGGCACTTGTCAGAAAACGGCCTGGAAAATTGCATAAGCGTCCGCTAGTGCAACATAATGCAAGACTCTATATTGCAAGAAAGACAAGACATGTTTTGAAATAATTACAATGCGAATTGCTTCCGCATCCACCTTATTCACCAGATCTCGCACCGAGTGATTTTCATCTATTTCCAGTTTTGAAAAAACCTTTACGGGGTGTTCGATTTGAGTGTTTAACTGACGTAAAACATGTCGTAAATAGTTGGACCGCGGAGACATCGAAAATCGTTGGAATAATAATAAATGGAGATAATGTAGAAAAACTACATTGTAATATTGATGAAAATTGACAAAATAAAAAAATTATAGCTAAATTGCCAGAACTTTGGAAACATCCCCCGTATTTACAGCGAAATAAAACAGAAATTACATTTGAGTAAATACCTACCATATTTACGCGTTTTTATGCACTTCATGTAAATTGACATTAACAGGTAATTAAAATAAAAATTAAAAATAAAATGGAAGTATCCACTTCCGAAGGAGCTTTGCGCTGAAGCTAACTTTACAAATAGTTACTTTAAAGTTTTTCGATTTATCCACTTGATACTGATATATTTCCACTTCAATATTATACTTTGTTTAAATTGAATACAGAATATGTTTAGAATAACTTGTATATACCCACCTTCAACGCATCCAAATCCTTAATACTATTAAATAACGTTACGTTAAACGGAAGAAATCTGTAGTCTCATTAGTAAGGTAACGACCTTAAGATACAGCGAAAACCGTGAAAGAAGAGAAAGTTTAATCGAAATAATTGCTGCTATTTTGATTTACAGTTTTGAATACACTACAGTATCCAAAGTACTTGCTTTGTCATTATATCACCGAAGTTACAAATATGATAAATTCGTGGGTTAGTACGAGATATCCTCTGAAGTGCAGTGTTAGAAACAGTAATGTTTTCGCTACTTTAATCCAGAGAAAATCAATTCGCCAATATAATTTATGATGATTATGATTGAAACAATGAAAGAAAAGAAAATTGCACAAATCGTTTTATTGTTTTTCAAAATATTCGCCATAAAAATTACACTTTTGCATGCGTTTGAACCAATTCTGGAAATATTTTTTCCGTTCTGAAGGTGGTATCCCTAAAACATGGTCTTCGACAACTTCTTGAGGTAATAAAGATCGCTGTTCACACATTTTCTATTTGACATTCCGGAGAAAAGTTATTAGGTGATAGATCACGTGATTACGGGCAGTAAGACAATTCGATATTAATTGTTTGACGTGTGTGAAGGCTGGCATTGTCATGCGATGTGGTCTTCTTCGATCTTTCAAAGCAATGCTTGAAACATGTCCAGTACAATGACAAAAACAAGCAATCGCTTTCTTGGAAGTGCTTCGTGAACGAGCAACTTTTTTTGGATTCGGTTCATTTGGGAAGACCCAAACAGTTGACCGTTACTTGGTTTTCGGCTCGTACGAATATATCCAATTTTCGTTGCTTCTGATAATGTTGTATACGGACTTTGAAGTTCCTCTGTCGAATTTTTTGAGCATATTCTTCTTCGCCAATTTATACGAGCCTTTTTTTGTGCTTTCGATCTTTTTCGTACTTAAATGTTCATGCAAAATCAAATGTGCCGCAGCTTTCGATATGCCTACGGATGCCCCTGTCACACACGGTCACATACTGATCTTCAAACATATTGCGCAGAGCATCGATGTTTTTTGCAACAACCAGTTTTGGTCGAACTTGACCATCCCTAACGGAAGCACGACCGTGACCAAATTTTGCAAACTAGTCTTTTCTGACGGTAAAAGCTGAACGAAGCTATTCGAGGAATTGTTATTGCGAAAGGGCCTGCAAAAAATCATCCAATGAAGACCTTTACATAAAACTTCAATTCTTTTCACAAAATTACCTTTTTGAACGCTCACTGTTTGGCCAGTTTCTATGTTGTCACTGCTTCAAATTTTACAGAAATAGTAGGGTAAAATCAAGGGGCCGTTTGTAAAAACGTAAGAAGCTTTCCTCGTATCGATTTAAAAAAATGCTTTCCTTCGGATAACCACGCTCTCTAATGAAGTTCAACACATATAGCTGTTCTTATGCATTCATTCCCTTCAAGACTATCGATAATCGTCGACAGCTACTAGTACCGTAAAGAAAATGCTTCATTCGTGTTGCAGAAGTAATTTCACTGTAAGAAAAGGCAATCGATTTAATGAAAGTTTTCACTTGTGTAAATTCCATTAATTTAAGTTAGAGAAGAAGAAGTTCTATTACGTCTTCAATTTATTATTATTATTATTATTATTTAAGCTTTCCTTCCTCAAAATAAATAGTAGAACAAATAGCACAATTAATTCTATCACCTTAACCATGAAGTGATAGCAACTTACTGGAATTCCGCATTCCAGTTATATCGCAAATTCAAGAATAAATTGATAATAAATCACTACTTGTTGTTGTTATGCCTTACAAGCTACTTGGCATTGGTGATTATTTATGCAAATATAGAAACGCGTTTGCGGTATTTCAAAGTTCATTTAACTATAGATGAAGCCTAACAGAATACTTTGCTATAGTTTTGCAAACAGGTTAAAGTCACCTTCACGAACTTGCTTCGGCAAATTGTAATTTATGACTTAGGTGATTTTTAATTATTTCGTAGAAATCAGAAGGCTGAGAAAAAATTCTCAAAGCTATTTAGTTATACTAAATCCAATTATTTATTTTGTGAATGAATGCGACGAGTACATCTAGCAAAGGCTCCGTTCCTCGAACACAAGGTGATTAAAACTTATCTCACGTAAACCACTGAGCGTTAAGGTATGCGTTGTTTTTGTTTTTACGGTTGTCACCTCCTGCTATAACAGTAAACTAATATGCAGTATATTCCCTGTACCTACCTACTTCATGAAGTTATGCGTATATGTAGGTATGATATATGTATAGTTATATACGTATCTGTATTGTATAATGTGTCAGTTCTTTAAATATATCTTATCTATTACAAAGTTTATACAACTACAACATAAAGTAGAAGTAGCATTAAGTTATATTAGTGAAGAACATAGAACTTCTGTTATATTTTTTTATAAGATTCTGCCCTTGTTTGCGTTTGAAGCAAAACAAAATTCCGTCGCCTTAACTAGCGTAACGTGGTCCACAAAATTAAAACTCCTCCGAAACATAAGGGGTTCAATGTTGAATACCTCGTATGTTGTCAAATTTAAATACTAGAGACGTAATTTTTTAAACATATATTTATTACATATATTTTTCTGTATCCAATCTATAGAAATAATAACTTGTATGAAATAATAGAATATATCTTTAACGTTAAAGAAACTGAAAATATTATCAAATACAGAGCGGTCTGTTTGAAATAACAAAGTAGTTAAGTGACTACTTTGTTATTTCAAACAGAATACTCAAATAATACTTCCAAGTGGAAGTATTATTGGAAGATGGCTTATGGACTCTATTAGATTATCTGAAATTTTCGACCTTCTACCATTTACACAGTATGCACATTTCTACAATTATAGGTGTAGATGGGTGTTTCTGCCTTAGCTTGAAGAAATCTACAGCCGTTCGAAATTGTTGACTTATATTTGTGAAGTTGTCTCGTATCTCAGAATTGCTGGGATTATTGTTTCGCTAAAAAAAGAGCTTGAAGCCATTCTGGAGTTTGTTCAGTTTTCTTTCCGTAATCACGTTTTTTATGAGAAGCTCGAAAGGAAAGAATAAGATTAAGAGGATAAAAGTTTCCATGTATATACTTCATGTTGACCTTGACGAATATCGGGGGTTGGTGTCCATCTCTCAACCAAGTCCAAATTTGGTCACAATACGGAAAGGACTAGCTTTTGTCATACACATCAGAGCTCCTACTAGTTTCCATTTATTCTATTAAATTTGACTTTGATAGGAACCTTTCCACTGGTTAGGTTTAATCATGAAATCGGTATCCCAATCATTGTACTGGAGAAACCATCAAATAATGTAATGCATTGGCAAATAATGATAAAATCAATATTTTATTATCACGTTTCTCTTTTAAATAACGAAACAAAATTATCATCAGAACAATATTTATGACCATAGTTTCCTCCGCAAAAAAAAAATGAATAAGCATCCCATTATCTAAAGCAGAACACTTTCATTATTCATTGGCAGATAGCGACATGTTTTACTTCACATACCAAGCACGATCTAGACACGAAGAAATAAGCATTTAAGAATAATTTGACGGGAAAGTAAATTTCATATAATGGTTGCGTTTATCCATTGTTTCTGTTCGTAGATAGATCCACAATTGAAACGACCGACTACAATATATATAGAAGAGACACAAGGCGGAAGAAAATGTTCCAGTACGCTCTGCGATATTATTATGAAAGCAGAAAATAGCGGATTCGTGCGGCGAACGCTGCATGTTATTAGACAACAAAAGACGACAGCAAGGAACGTACGAGGAAGGAGAAACAAAAGAGAGTTGGACGCGTTTGAAAAGTGAGAATAGCTTTAAGTATTACCTACACATACATAAGTATGTGAAAAAAACCAAGTTTTCAAGGTTACCACGTCATTACATCCAAGCAACTTTAAACAAGCAGCTATTTTAGTGATTACAATTAAAAACTTTTTATGTGAATTTCAATAAAAAAAAAAACAACTCAATAACGCAATAAAATTAGTTATATATATATGCACAGGGTCATTCAGAACAAAGGCTTATTAGACCTATCTAAAAAGTGAGTAGTAAGTAAATATCTTTGAAAGCAAACCTTTTTAAAATTTTGGTGGACGATATTTTAGCTAAAGATGTTTTTTCTCCAATTTCCTCAGTCTAAATAGATGTTAACTTAATTCAAATACAATATCCGACGTATGATGAGTTCTTTCATTCTTTCATCGTGCAAGTTAAGTAAAATAGCATATCATGGTTCGACGACCAAGACTTGCCGCTAAAAAATTTGCAACAAAGGTAGCCTCTATTGCAAAGAATTTTATTCTACGTGAATTGTGCTGTACGAGCACGTATTTTGAAATCTTGTGCATTTTCACACAGAAACTGCTTTGCTTCCTAGTAAAATAATATCAGGAATTTTTAAGGATTCGTTTGATAATGTTCACAAAGCAAACAAGATTTTATACAAAAAACAATAAAAAGTTAACCGAAACAAACAAACCTTCCCAAGCGACTTGTACTGCTTGATATAATTCTGCATCTTATGGTAAAAAATAATTTTTACAATAGGATTTACTAAGAGTGACCGGGCATTTTCTACAGGGTTGGCATGTAGGCTTTTAGAAATTCACAACGTTATTGTTGTCAAAGCATGGATCTTACTAATTTGCATATGTAAACTCTACAGTAGCTTTGTTGGAATATATATAATTATTTCGGTATCTGGCAGTTACAAAACGCAACATAACATTTTGCAGAATATTTACATAGTTGGGTCCATTTGCTCTTCCTCCTATTCTGTGACCACATTCATGCCAATCAATCCAGCCCTAAATTTTAATTGAAAGGCCTCCGTTCTCTCTTGTGGTGAGCGATATGCTGAGTACATATCGCTCAGGTACCATTAGAGGAATGAACTATCTTCTCAGCTGAAAATATCTTCCTTTATGATCCGCAATAAAATCATTGGTAAACTCAATTATTTCTCTTTTATGTTCATCCGTTAAGAATACTTGCTGTGCCGTAGTATAATTTGTAAGTCCATGATCTCTTACCGGAAAAATCTAATTCTGTTACTCCTTTAATGCAGGTGGCAAACGAGTTTTCATTTATCATCACATAACTTAAATTTGAAATCCGTTTCTTATCTGAAGGAGTCCTTGCAACTAATCTTTTATTCTTTCATTTTCTTTTGATTCTAAGAACTGTGCTACGAACAACACTTTATTAGCTAACAAGCTCTTGGTCACAGTGCTTTGGGTCAGCATTTGGCGAAGAAAGGACTTCTGTTTCTTCAAGACAATGCACGCGTGTACATTTGTGTCGCCGCCATGATATTAGATAGGACACGAATTGCTTCCGCACCTACCATATTCGCTAGATTTAACCCCCAGCGACTATTTCATATTTCCGAGTATGAAAAAACGGCTCCTCTGAAAAAGAATTGGCTCAAACGATGAAATGATTGCAGAACAAACACCTGTTTTGCAAGGTTGGAGAAATCGTAGAAAAACGTTGGAGTACATGTATACATAATTTAGTATTCAGACTAGTTTCAAATGTATGTATGACAAACTCCTTCACTCGACTTCTAGACTGCTAGAGGCTTATTTTATAATCATTCATTCAGGTTTGCTTATTTCAGGTACCTGCCACAAACATGGAAAATATCTACAAAGTCAAAATAAAATCCAATCCCGATCCAAGAGGCCTGTACCCGTCCGAAAGAAGATATTCAGCATCCATTGTACTGGGATTAAGCGTCTTCCATCTAATTTTTTGCGTAATAGCAATTCTGTTTGCTATTTTGAGTTTTCTTCACGTATCAGCCGTAGAAAAAGAAATAGATTTATTTATCGATCAAAACAATAATCTTTCTTACAACGGCAGACCAAAATATCTTGAAGAAATCGCAGAAAAGCAAAAACGGGATGTTATTAGCACCGTTCATTCGATAACAAAATTTTATTTTATTTTAACGACCTCATTGTTAGCTTTCGGTTGTCTATTTACTGGATTAACAGGTCTGTTAGCTTGGAAACGTTGGTACATGGATAATAATATAAAATGGTTCTTTGCGACATCTTTACTAGCTGCCGTACTTTCAACATTTTCTATAATATGCGCTGTTATTACTATCGTACTAACCTATCAAAAAATTTCAAGTTTAAATCATCATCCAAAAGTAAAAATCCACTTGCATGTGTACATCTTGATGCTATCCGTGTCAGAATTAATATTTTCGGTGATCTCCACGGTATTAGCTTATGCCGGAATGAAAAGTAGTTACCCGGATGAGGTCGTAATACCACATGGAGGGGGTAAAATCGAAGTTAACACGATTACGAAAGGAAATAAGAAAAGCAAGATGTCCCCGCCGGATATCATTAACCATTTCCATATGACTGAAAAGATTGCAAAATATTTCCCAAAAAAAGATAGCAACTATCTACCAAAGGCTGAGAGTAATTCGGAGTATCAAGAGCGGGTAAGGAAATTTTTGAGCTCCGAAACCGAAAATTCTGTTAGTAGATATTAGATTCGTGTTGTTAATATCATAGTTTTAATGTTGTTGCAAATTGAATTTTTGAATTGCTATTAGTTGATAAAATGGTTTTTCACGATAATATTCACATACTACATACTGCTCGCGAGATGCAGAATAGAGTTATTAATACTTCGTAAGAATGTTATTTATTTTATTGTTGTTTACTGAAATATAAGACTGTATTAAGTGTTTATAAACCATATTTGGAACTTTAACCTTAAGGAACTTACAGCGTATAATTGTATTCTCGAAATCTGAATAAATATAGGGATAAGTACTTAACAAGTTGACATTTCTGGATATTCTGGAGCATTGTACATTCCCTTTCGTTATATAATAAATATAGTTCAAAGATGTATTGTGTTGTTTTTTTTTTTTTTTTGTGGAATGGAGTGTATTTATTTTATGATCTACCATTTGATCATAAAAATTTCGATGTTTTTGTTTGAGTAACATAACATAGTTTTGGAGATACTTTTCTACGTTTTCTTTATCATATGGTATTCATATATCTAGGTTGTCGCATACTAGTCAGACACGGCTAACCCAATGCTGTATGGTAAGATGCTAATAGTAAGATCACCTACTTTTCCGGCGGCAACCGGCAGACCGTGCGCTGTAATTTTTTAACATATAACAGACAGCAGACAAATTCACCAAGTTCGTTAGCGGTAGTTCTAATAACGAAAAAGCTACAGTAGTGACCACATTAATACCAGAAAGAAGAGAATGTAAATAGAAAATGAAGAAATGAAGAAACCAAATCTTGAAAAGTACTAACATTTGATCTGAAAGAAGAGAAGAAATTTTCTAGTATTTTAGAATGTTACCTCTGAACTCTGAACAACAAGTGTGGAGATACTGTAGAGCAGATATGCACCCAATAGGTGTAGCCAAGTTGGACAACGACGTGCCTACGTCACCAGCCCAGAACGGTATGTTCCGTTGTTTGCCGGCGAGGATCGTAAACCGGCGATCGGTGACGTTCCCCATCGATCATGCGGCGGGCGCTTGTCCATCCAATTGCAGCACAGTTCGTTGTGTTCCGTTAAAAACTGAATGGAATTAAAATGATGCAAAGTACGGCCCAGGATGAACGTTACCGGAACGAATTGCCGATCTCCGATCCGCAGCGGCGAACGGAACGTGTGCTGGACTAGTTAAGTGAGAGCTTCGCCGGCCGTCGTTAGTCATCAATCGAGACTATACAAACTCGTAATTCGTCTCGTGAGAATGGGTTGGTGTTACCTATTGGTTTCCCCGAGAGTCGACAGAACAAGATTTCCCCTACCTTGGTCATCAACTCGCCCACACATGTGCATGTCTATTCTACACTATCTCCGCACTTTCTTACCAATTCCAAACGATAAACGTCTCTGCAATACAATGGCTTAAATTACATGCATCTAAGTAAAATCAGACCTGGAGAACCGAGTCCTGTTACCCGTATTCATTTATTTCGTTTCCTTTTCGAGCTGCATCCCTCGAAACATGTCAAAAGGAGATAAAATTTTATTTATGAAACAAAAACTGGAAAATCAATGAATAATATTTTGATATAACATAGTTATTATTATTGTTTGTAAATGAAATTGTGATATATACAATTACCACGATATACGAAGTCGTTTCATTTGTATCATCGTAATAAAAATTGATATAGCTGCCTTAGCAGTATAGGTATATACACGGAGCACAATTCGAGATTAGTTTCAACTGTTAGGCGAAGGAAGTTTTTGAATAGTTTAAGACTTGAATTATGTAAAGAAAATATTGAACAGCATGCGCACAGCCCTAATAGTATATCAAAATCTTCCTTTCGCTTCGCACTGCAAGACGTACTTGGATGAGAATTGCGACCTGCAAAAGCTTGCACCACTTGCAACAAACTTACATGTGCTGAATCAATCGCCCAATGTGTAGTGCCTGTTTGCAAACATGAACGTTCTCATTGAAAATACTTCGCTCCTGCTTTTTACATTTTATTTTTTTTTTTTTTTCTATTTTATATTGTTATGGTACATAATAGATAAACAATTCCACACAAAATAAAATATGCGCGATACAAAAGCTTCAATTGTATATTTTTGAGTAAAATCTGACTCGGTGAATCCATTCCCGTCATTCTCATTTACCTATCTTGTTTATTTTTGGAATAACACCCCGAAAAAGGCTAAGGATAGGGATCGAAGTTTCCCAACATTCTAAAACTTATAGCTCGCTTACCGTAAGAGATGGAAAGTCGGGGTAACTATTAATGGATCTAGCGTATCGAAATCTATAAATAAAGTTGTTAGTTGGAGAGATGTAGGAAAATTAAGAAAATGATGAGAAAATTTTCTAAGGGGTACCCCTTTGAAAATTCACACGATTTGACGATTTCAAAAATGTTTCAAAATATTTATTTTGATGATGTGCTGAACATTCAATCAATCGCCCAATGTGTAGTTCCTATTTGCAAACATGAACGTTCTCATTGAAAATACTTCGCTCCTGCTTTTTACATTTTATTTTTATTTTTTATTCTATTGTATATTGTTATTGTACATAATAGATAAACAATTCCACACAAAATAAAATATGCGCGATACAAAAGCTTCAATTGTATGCTTTTGAGTAAAATCTGACTCGGTGAATCGATTCCTGTCATTCTCATTTACCTATCTTGTTTATTTTTGGAATAACACCCCGAAAAAGGCTAAGGATAGGGATCGAAGTTTCCCAACATTCTAAAACTTATAGCTCGCTTACCGTAAGAGATAGAAAGTCGGGGTAACTTTTAATGGATCTAGCGTATCGAAATCTATAAATAAAGTTGTTAGTTGGAGAGATGTAGGAAAATTAAGAAAATGATGAGAAAATTTTCTAAGGGGTTTGAAAATTCACACGATTTGACGATTTCAAAAATGTTTCAAAATATTTATTTTGATGATGATTCCTCATGCAGTTTGACCTGCTGATTAAAGGGATTACGACCATTTTGCGGTATCGTCAATGGTTTTTAAGAAACTTGAGTTTGAATTTAATTATTCTGTAACAAATCTGAAATTGGTAAATTTGGTAGATAAATATCGTTCGTTTAGCACAAAATTTACAATATCGAAATTTTCTTTAGTTATTGAATCAACTATGCAGTTATGTTATGACTATTACATAGTTACCAAGCATTGTTGAAACAATGAAACAATTTTAAAGGGTACGTTTCCATTGGCTCGACAATCGATCTTTGTATGGTCATCATTGCTAATGAAGTGCGGCTTTCGTTTGCATTTCAATTTTTGACGTATGCAGTATCTCTCAGAGTTCTCGAAATACAATCATTTTATCAATTCAAACATTTTATCATACAATAAATTCAAAACGTTACCTACGTATCCCAATATATCTGTCGAAATACGATTTCTAAAGGCCATTATTATAATTTCTATCCATGACACATGGATACCTGATTTCTGGTAAATTTGTTTCAATACGACCGTTTACGCAACAGTTATTGAAAAGCAGCTAAAGCTTAGATTGAATTACATTCGTTCGGATATAATGCGTGTATATAACGGATAAGTATACTAATGCATGTAGTGTACTCGCATCGGACGACGGTAGTAGAATAAGAGTAAGCAACGTCTTCCAGTACCTCGGAAATATGCGGGATGTACCTGTGGATATCGCTTCTCTTGCTTATCTCGTTCGCTTTGCTTTTTCCGGCACTGTACGTGTAAGGTAATTGTGATAATCCCCGTTAGTATCAAATATACTTCCACTTAAATAAATGTAAGTCAATAGACATAATTTAAAAAAATAGTTTCAAAATGGATCATGTCTCCTCTGCCTCAGAACCTTTAAAATCCGTTAACGTTTTAGAGGCTCTATATTTTATAAAAAAATTTGTCGAACATAATTACTACAGAAACCATTCAAAACTGCTATTCTAAGTTGAAAACCAAGACCACTTCATTAATTTGAATGAAAAAGTGCTTACAAAAGAACTGCTTAGTGATAGAGTATGCATCGAAAATGAGATTAGAGATATTCATGCAAAGTAGTGACGACCAGGAAGACCGTTAGTATCTTCTATACTAACGGTCCCATAAACTCCTACGTCGATGCATAAAAACCGATCGAATTTTTCCAACGAAAATTTTTTGGCGTTCGAATACTTTAAAACATATAATCACACTTCAAAATTGCCTTACAAAAAAAAAAAAAAACTAGTAAGTTGAAACGGGCAAAAATATCTTCTTTTAAATATAAAACTTGTATTTTATGTAGACGCAGTTTTGAATTTTCATTAAAAGTTTAAGAATTATTTCGTCTATTTTACATTCCACGTCCCTGTAAGCGGACAAAAAAACTGGAACCGTCCTGAGGGCTTTCACTGCATTTGCAACCTCGAAATCCGAATTTGACAGCTCATCAAACAATCCTGAAATTGCTTTGGGGAGAACAAAACAAGATGATTATTAAAAAATTAGTTTATTTTAAATAATACAAGCAAATAAATTTAAAATAATATATATATATATATATTTATTATAAATATGACTTGGTTTTGGCAATTATTTATATCTGACGAAATATAAATAATGCCTATTCAATATAAAGGTAATCACCATCATTTCTTAAACGTTTTTCTTTTAGAAACAAAAAGGCAAAATAATTTCACATATCCCTAAAAAAAAAACTACGTAAATAAACCATGATTCAGATAAACTCGAAACATAAATTTTATTAATATCATTATACTGCACTGTTGGCATACCTTTCGTTTCTACTTTGTTTTTCTTTCATTCCTTCATTATATTGCCTTTCTTCGCTTACAAAAAAAGTATATATTATTCTTTTTTAATATTATTAATATTAATAATTAAAGATTAGTACCAAGAACAAAAAAAATTAAATTAAACAAAATGGTCCCAATGGTGCCAATATAAAATTTGTGCGGGCAAAATTTAATATTGACATTTTAAAAATGGTTGAAATAAAAAGTAAACTAGATTCACAACACTTTTAAAATCACAACTTGTAATCATTCTTTCTTTTTTTTTGGAATTTCTATTATATCATATATGGCAACTGATGCTTTATTTCGAATACCATTTTTTGCAGCATTAATAAGGAAATCCGAAGTAATAATTTTTTTTTATGTAGTAAGGGGTATATTGCGTAATGTGTGTGTACGTATAATATATGCCGATATATTTAAAGAGCGGGGGTAACAATAAAGCTGATTCCCTTTTAAAGAATAGTGAAGGATAAAATATAATACGCAACTCGAATCGTTACTTGTTAAGAAGCTGACGATCTTCTTAACAACACGTATACAATTGCGGTTACACAACTTCAATTTTACTCGTTTTAACGGTTATTTGCAGATATACATATATATATACTTTATATTTTGCAATTTTTTTCGGGATTTCCTAGAAAAATATCCACAATTTCAAGTTATCATGTTTAAAGCGTTTACTTCTTGATCATCGTATTCTTATTTATTCATACTATTTCGATTAAAATTCGTCAGTCGAGACTCTTTCTCGTAGTAAGTAGTAGCATATGAGTTAGTTAGTTGGTTAGGTTTCTACAGACGAAAAGGTTCCTTAGTTATCGTCTTCTTCGTTTGACTGGTTGGAGGTGTCGAATCTGAAGCGCCCGAGGTCTTCCTTAACAACCTTGAAGACGCTGTTTGCGTTCCGGGTGGTACTGGCGTGTTTGACCCTGAAGGCGTTCTAGTCCTATAAGATACGATACTTGTACGATACAGTATTAGAGGATGGAATCAAATTTATGAGGTAGCTTTACTAATACAATTGAAAGGAATTATATTATTAAAATTGGTGCTTTGCGCTCATGTAATTATGAGTATGCAAATTCAAACGAGTTGTGAGTTTGGGCCGTGTTTGTAATGGTAAATAAAAACAACTTTGTCGTATTTTAACCGCAATCCTAGGGTTAATTTCTATTCTATTTCTATACAAAGTTGGCTAGGAAATAGCACCAGAATGTATTGTGTGACAAACTCCTCCAAAAACGTCGTCGCATTCATTCTTTGTTTTCGTTATTTTTCTTATCGTTGCTTGCTTTTCGTTGCATTTATGCAAAGAAATTTCATTAACGGACATCCCTAGACAACAGAATACTCTACTAAGCGTACTAGTTTAGAGGCACCTAACATTCCTTATGCGAATACGCATATAAAATGCCTCTTCACAACGGACCCTCCCCTTAACAACGGTTCCGGACTAAAATTCTTAATGTGGTAAACCTTAAGAATTTTAGTCGCAGCAACAAGTATGCTGCGTGAAAATCGATGGTTTCCTAGTTTTTGGTTAGGTAGGTGTTAAAACCTTGAGAAGTAAAAACATTCTTACTTAAAAGTGTCATCAGACAACGACACCGATATGTACGACTTTATGAGCAGTGCGGGCAAAGTGATGACAAAATCATCGACATCGAAATTGAACATCGAATAAACGCGATCTCTGCTAACTGATGGAATCGACATAAGTCAATCCATACTATGTAAATTAAATAATGCAGAGAAAGTTAGTAAACAGTCTTGTTTGAAAAATTTGGAAGTGCGCAATAAACAATTAACGTCTTGTATTTTTTACGGGAAGTCCCCTACTTTTATATGGGTTTGTACAGCGCTTCCCCAATGAGTGTTCATCCAATTCGTGCTGTGATGAATTATTCGTTTATCATGGCTGGAAAAAGATCGGCTCGTATAGGTAGGAGTGCGGAAAATATTTAACTACAGTGGTTTGAAGAAACCGAAAATGATGGTGGATGTTGCTGCTAACTCAGATGATAGTGATGAAAGGGATTTCACTGAAGTACAACAGATACGCAAAGCGAAACGTGGACACAATTTGCAGTGCCTTTAGACTTTTTTAGAGATAACATTGTAAACCATGTCCTTCAGTGGACTAATGCCGAAGGTAGGGTCCAGCATGGAGATTTATGGAAAATTCTGGATTCCAAAGAATTTCTACATTTTGTTGGATACAAATCTTATAACGAGGAATTACAAATTTGTGGAACGTAGAAGATTCAAAAAAACTATGAGCAGACACAATTTCTCAATATCTGCGTTTTGACAATGATGAAACCCAAAGAAAAAAATCTAGATTTAGATAAATTATGGCCAACTAGTTTTTTTTTTAACTATGACTATCTACACTACAAGATGCATATACAGGCTGTCTCGGTAATAATAAGACGGAGTAGCAGAAATCTAAAGCTGGAATGCTAAAAGAAGTAAATCCAGAATATCAAGTCTTTAAGCGTACGTCGACGGCAGAAAAAAAATAAAGATCTGAATTGCTCCCACGCCGGGTGTCTGAACGAGTGCGAGATAGAGCGAACAGATACCGCACGAATGCATATATAATATCGAGCCAGATATGCAACACAATACCTAGATAGATGTACGTTATAAGCCGCAGAAGTGGGTTGATGCATAGTTATCGACATGGCTTTTACGACGCAAAAATTATGAGATATAGTGTATCTCTACGGTGAAACAGGTGGAAACGGAAGAGAAGTTCAACGTTTATATGCGGAAAGTTTTCCTAATCGTAGATGTTCGTCGTGTCAGGTAATTACGGACACGCGAACGAGGTTTACTACATCCGCGCTACGAAGGTAAGGGTGGTGAAAAATTATGGAGATTTCTTCGTGCTGAAGAGCAACTTCTGGATCTAATAGATGCGAATCCAGGCATGGTATGGGTGAAATTGACACAGAAGAGGATCTTTGGCAACGCATATTTACAGCTGCAAGGCGTATACATGAGGAACCAGGTACCTTCCAACGAATGCGTGAAAATCTTCCCCGACGGATGAACGCCTGCCTTCGTGCGCACAGCAGACACTTCCAGCATTACCTTAACTATCTACCTGCTTCATACTGACAATCGGTCCTTTTCAGGACAGTCATGTTATTCTTGTCAAAGGAAGTAAAAAACTCCATAATAAATATCAAACCATTAAAATTGGTTTAATTTTACAGCTGCTAAGCAAAATACAATTAAAGGTTTGATATTTATTGCAATAAGGGCTACAGAAATTACAATTTATTGAATACTCCAAAATATTAATAACTACTATCTTCTGTATCAGCTGTTACCGACAATTTCAAGCGCAATGACCCTACTGTTTTAATACAGTTAATCTCTTTCCTTGCCAGCGATAAAGTCGGCCAACCATCTAGAAAACAATCGACCACCTAACTGCGTTATCGATGTACGTTGGGCAAATTTATTAGATGAAGCGGCTTATCAATAGCCTTGCTGTTTGCATGGGTATGAATACGTATGACTCAACATTCTTTACTGTTCTATAAATGCTTGCATCGCATTCTTACATGTATTTATTAACATACATTCTCTGGCAGGTCCGTAGTGTAATTTTCTTATCTAAATATTTGGCAAAAAACCGCATTTTAAAAATTTTCGTTATGGTATATTCTGGCCTGTTTCTGTCCGGACTTTACATACCTACTGATCCATTTTTTTTGCTCGGACACCTGTATTCCTTAATCTGACTGGTCGGTGTCCATTCAAACAGTACGAAACCAAGCAACTAAACAGTACGAAACCAAGCAAGCGAGTTGTTTTAGAGCTGATTAAGGATTTAGAAAAATCAGGTGGAAATGTTATCACTGACAATTTTTTCCACAACCCTAAATCTTACAAAGGAAATGAAAAAGAAAAGTTTTACTTTGATAGGTACAATTTGAAAAAATAAATCAAAAATTCCTGAGGAATTTTGAAATTGAACTACGCGTGGGAGGGAAGTATATTCAACAAAAATTTATTTATCAAGCTAAGGCCATGTTCGCCTCCTCCTGTCCAAGAAGGGGAAAACGTTACTTCGATATTTACCATGCATGACAGTGATGAAGTTCTTGAAGGCGAAAAGAAAAAGCCGCAAATTGTTGATCACAACAGAACAAGGTGTAGACACCATGGAGAAGCTTCTTCGAATATACACCGTGAAGAGACAAGAAGATAGCCGATGACAATTTTTTGTAACAGTAGATATCAGTGCATTGAACGCTTACATTATATAGGTTCATAGGTAAACGATGAATGGCAGAAGAAGCTGGTTACAAACGACGGGAATTTTTGAAGCAGCTAGGAAAAGAAAACTCCGCACAAAAATCAAGGAATAAAACGTGGCAAATGTTGGAAATGCCCGAGAAATTTGGGCAGAAAGTTTTGGGGTCAGTCTGGACGCCACCGGTATTACGTGTCACAAAAAATCGCCGGTAGAATGAGAGTTAAACCAAAATTAACAATCAAGAATTAAATGTATTTTTGTTTGGTAAGTTTTATTGTGCTTACGCGCCTTCCTTTAGGATAGGAATATATAGGAAATATCGAACTCATTTTCATTACTACACGATCCCAACTTCATTTAGTGTTTGGATGATTTCATCTGGTATATGACGAAATAATAAATATCTATGAAACAGCCTCGATCTACAATTAATTTTGAAGGGTCGAACGATGTTTTAACGTACAAGAGAATTGTCCTTGCAACACAAATAAGAATTACAATCGTATTATTCATTAAAAGTCTCACTGATATATTAAATATAGAAATATCAAATTTATGACAGTAAAACTCCAGTTATCAGAATATAGTAGTAAAACTATCTCATATATTCGACTATACTTATATTCAAACACGATTGATACAATAAAAGCAAAAAATTGAAAAATTCAAATAGGCAAGATCAAAGTGATGGAGAGCTACAAAGCAATACCTGCTTGTTGCTAAATTCTGCATCCAATGAATTTAAGAAATTTGGGAAATAAGTAATTGCAATAAATAAATAGATAAATTTTGATTCTGTTAAAAAATTGCTTAAAAGAGAATAATGAATACTAGCCTTTCGCTGTAGAACATACGCGGTATTCATATACAAGGCATATCAAAGAATTCAAAGACTAGAAATGATCGCTAAAATTTGTTAATATTAATACAAGTTAAAGAATTTGTTTAAACTTTTTGATATTTTTTGCATTATAAACGAAAAAGCGAATAGCTACTATAGCACTTATTTAATAATTTCGGTAAAAGCGAAAATATACATAATTATTTATAATCAAGTTAAGTAGTGGTTTGCTGAAAATACAATAATTATTTTTAGCGGGTATTTAACATTTGTCGCTTTATTGAAGCGGGTATAGTAGAAATATTGAAATAAAAAAAATATGTAAATGCCAATTTTGTACAATTATACGTTTTTGAAAATATGACCAGCTCCAATTAAGTACTTTTTGATCAAATACTTGTAACAGCGTTTGATCAAAGCATTTGAAAAGATGTACAAATATTTCAAGGAATGTAAAATTTTGGAAAAATAGTTTTACAGTTATTAAACAGAATTATTTCCCCAAATTAATCTATATTAATTTTTATTTATATCCTCTTTAATATTAATATAGTTATCCCGATCACACTTTTCATATTATTAAATATAAGTAAGGCAAAAATTAAACTAAATTATTAAAAATTAATTAAAATTAATAAAAAAGGTGGTACTGAATTTTCTTTTTCTAATTATACAGAAATTCTACTGTTAAGAGTTAGTTACCTAGACGCTGTCCGTAGATTTGGGGCGTTAGGGGTTGTTGTACGTGTTTTTCCAATAGACCTGAACGGGAACACACACATGCAAAATAGTTAGTAATCAGTTAAAATATTTTCGCTTAGAATATGCATAACTAACGCGCCATAATAAAATATATCATGCACATATATTGGTTGCACACATATCACATCTTACAATGGGTTATAATGATCAAAATATCACTTAAACTATAAGAGCTAGGCATTAACAATTGAAATTTGTCAAACATATTACCTGTTTCTAACAGGTATTTTAGATCTTCCATCCGATGGTAGTGAACGGAAGCTTGTTAGTAAACAATAACAATTAGAACATGAGCGTATTATATAAGACAGACTGATTCTAAAGGATGATTGTTTTCTTTTCTTATGAAGGTTTCTTTAAGCAGGCGTAACAAATTTTTGATAAAGATCTCTTTTATGAATCAAGCTGTTTGATTTAGGTGTAATTCCTGACCAATAATTTAATAAAAGCATCTATTGGGCTTGTGATAAATAAAGAATTTAAAATCAGCTACTTATGTAGTACAGGATCCAAAAATTCACGACCTTATTCCAATAGGCGATTTTAAGCAGCGGTAGCAAATACGACATAAACGGATCTGTAGTATGACATCATGCACATGACATTATTTTGGCATTTTATCTTACGAGGATAGTATGAGAGATACCCGTGTTTGGAGGCAGACGGAGCTTTGTATAAAAATTTGCATTACTAACTGCGAGTGGAGATGTTTTGCACTGCTGAAAGTGAGTCTTTGATTGGGAGCGGTGAGGTCATTACGGGTGATATGATCAATAAAGTTCATGATACTGTGTTAGCGGACTCCCGGGTGAAGATTACAGAGATTGCTAATATGCTATGAAAAAGCTATCAGCGGTATGGGTTCCGCGCCTGCTGACGATTGATCAAAAATGGAATCGCACGACAAGTTTAAAGCAATGTTTAGATATGTTTAAGCGCAAAACGACTGAGTTTCTGCGGCGTTATGTGAGCGTAGATGAAACATTGATACATCACAACACGCTAAAAACCAAAGATAAGTCGGCAAAATGGTTTTCTTCTAGACGAAAGTACACCAAGGAAAGTGGAGACGATTCCATCAACCAGAAAAATTATGGCGACGATTTCTTAAGATTTGCAAGGCACAAATGTTAATTGATTATTTGGAGGGAAAAACAATTCGATATAGAAGTAAAGGGAAAATCCATCGGCAGTTCACCTCAAACGAACAGGTCATTGCCGGAATAGGGGCCCGTTTTGGGGTGCTCGACAAATCCTGTTATTTGGATGGTTTAAAAAAATGGGAACATTGCTGAATTAAGTGACTACAAGATTACAATTTATTTATGCACCTCCGCTATGGATCGCGAGGTCAACGGACGTAGCTTCCTACAGTTGTATCTACAAAGTAAAAGCCAACCAATTCTTCTAAAACGCTTATTAACATTATTATTTTCCAGGTACTATGCAACCAGTGTGAATATTCTCGTCAAAATAGATTTTTATTTAGCAGGTATTGTCATTCGTCAGAATACGATTGTGAATTTTTGGAACATCTTGTATATTTGTGTTTATAATAGCCAAATCTACCAATCCTCAAGCATTATCTTATATTCTCATGAACAACAAATGGTGGCAAAGATGAAACGTTAAAATTAAGCACCGTTTGCTTTAATCTTGGTCAAAAATTACAAACAAAAGCATTTAGTTTTTTTATAGATGTATATCAGCAAATTAAAAATTATATTTCAAAATAAAAATTAAAAAAACATCTGCACTCCATGCACTAATAATTTTTCAGTTACCCAGACGAATACGTGTAAGAGCAAGAACTTGAAGTTGAAGGTGATTCCGGGTCAGTGTCGTTAGTTTGAGATTGTCCTTTATAGACAGGTATTCTAGACCTGTTCATATCAACCATAGATTAGAAGCTGATTGTTTTAAGTTGTTTCAAGCATGTAACTTATTATAATGAGTTGATGTGGGATGTCCAATGGTAATGTGATTAAGGCCATGAACTGACGTAATTTACTATTTGTGTTAAAGACGTAACAGACAAATTATTACATATCGATATTTCGAACTATTGATTTGGATTGAATACATAATATTTACTTCTAACACATATAGTATAATTATAGCAACATAATGTATTTACCTGGGCATTGCAAAACTTGTTAATGTCGGTATACTTGAAGCTCTCGGTATGGCGGATGATCTAGCAATGTTGGAACATGCTTTAGATTAATAATGCACGCAATATGAATGTCTTTGTTATAGTTATGTTAGTTAAACATGAGTTAAAATGAAGTTAGCACCAACAGTAATGGAATATATAGACAATAGATGCAATAATGCATTATCTTATCAAGTTGAAAGAATAAAATAACAGAAATTACCTTCCAGCTGGACTTGCTGGTGATGTTAGGCCAGTTGGTGTTCTGGGTCTGGAACTTGACGTTCCATTGGCTACTGTAGGTCGTTTTGGTGTTGAGGTACCCGTCCGACTTATTCCAGTTCTCCTAGGTATCCTAGATGGCGTTCCATCATCTAGACAAAGCAAAAAATCAATAGTCGTATATTTACCATCACAAAGAGAATGTTTATAATGTCTGATTCCATCAAAAAGTCAGAGTACGCAAAGTACCTGTGCTGTCAAGTGACAAATTCGATCCATGTCTAGATGGCGCTTTACTTCCAGGTCTACTACCAGCCCTTGATGTTGGTTGAGAACTTGGTCGGGAACCTCCTGGTGTTAAATTGGTTCTGTACGGTCTTTTCGGCGTCTTGAATCCTGTTCCTTCCGTATCCGATTGCGAATCTGGCGTTCTCGACGTTCTTGCGGTCATAGGGACCGATCTTCCAGACCTTTCTCTCACCTTTAAGAAACAAACGAAATCATAAGCAACTATGGGAAGGAGGGAGGTTCACGAGAAAAGGAGTAAGAAGAATTGTTTATTCAAATTTTTTACGTTAAAAGCCAGTAATTGTGAGCTAAATGTTCTTAATTAAATTTAATAAAAAAAGAACGTAAGAATAACGTGTAATTTGATCTATTTCTGCTGATTTTCATTACAAATACATGGATGGTAGCATGCCAAGTAATGTTAATGTTTATTGCATATTTTTATTTAAACAAAGAGTGCGCACAATGCTACAGCAATACTTGTTTATGAGATATCTGTATGGATACTATTGTTCATAAGTTTATAACTATTTAGGAAAGGATTGCATGTAGATACATAGCAATCTACAACTCTGTTTGGTTATACATTAAATGTTTCCAGAAAACTAGTACATCACCCGTAAATCATTGTAAAGGACATAAATAGTGCGTTAAGCTATCAGTCTCGGGGTACCAAGTTCAAACCACGGGTTCGCAACTCTCAGAGTAAGGCTTTCCGTAGTTTTCATTACTCCAAATACGGCAAATGCCTAGAACGAATATCTCAAGACGCTCTACGGGCGTTGGCGTAGTAATAACCCATGGCCGGCCTAAGCTAAATGATTCTATTCTAGATAAAGATAATAAGTACTAAGGTAACGGCACGCTTCGCACCAGAGAAAATATGTAATTAGTTCGGAATATATAACCCTATAACCGAAAGGTGCGAACGATACAGTTGACAATAATAGTATTTGCCATACAGCCCACAGTGCTGGCTGCTATCATCAGAACTAATTTCCACAGATGTAGGAACAGGTGACAGGAAGATTGATATTAGAACTATGCCAGTAAAGAATTTAACATTTATGAAAGGGGGCTCCTGGGAAGTAGAATATGAGGATAAACGCTGCAAAAAAGGATGCTTCTCAGAATTTCAAGAGACAGAAATGAAGTTATAAAGGAGACAATGGGACTTGTTGGCGTCATTATGCAAATACTGAACCGAAACAGTTAGAAGAGATACTGAAACACTTCGCTACTATCCTTATCACAACGTTTCACCAACATTTGACGCGCGTTTCGATCACCTTCAAAAGAAAAGCTGAACAGTAACTATCGCAACGTGCGTTCAGTGTTAGTAAAGCATTGTGGTAAGGGTGACAGTGAAGTATTTCAGTGTTCCAGCATCACAGTCTTCGAATACACGATTTCGCTAAATCTAGTAGGGACATGTGCAACCTGTGAGCTGAAGGACTACCAAAGATGATAATCAAATGGCAGCTTCAAGAAAAAGGAAAACAGGAACATCCTCATCAGAGTTAACTAATCTCCCAGAGTCAACTAAGGGGAATCGAAAAGGTATCTATCGCCAAAAACATGCCGTATGGATAATATGCACAACAGCAAGGACTGGTAACAATATTGGGTAACGTAATCCGTTGCAAGTTGTGTCTGCTACACTAGAAGAATTTTACATTTTATACATTTTCTACCGCATGGTGACTTTACCGCGGCGAAAAAATCGGCCGAATTAATTGAACGAGGGCGTGACCGGCAAAAAACCGCTACCTCCTTACGTCATAATCAACATAAACACTACAACATATGAATATGAAGCCAAACAAGCTGCCATTTTTGATTTATTATTTGAGATAAGGCCCTAGTGCAAATAATAACCATTAGAGCAGCTAGAAGAAATTTTTTGGCAGATAAATTCCAGGATTTAGTACGCAGAGTGTTAGAAAAAAATAAAAACTTTTCTAGCATAATTGCAATAATGGATAATGTTCCATAGATACGAGGGAAGGATTATATTATCTACCTGGCCATCAAGAAAGAAAATTAGAAACAAAAAACATATTTTTCTACATAAGTTCCACTGACGGCACACACTTATTCTAATGTTCCTATATCCTCAAAAAAATGCGTTTTTGATTTTTTGGTGGCAGAGACCGCTCCTATGGATTGTAAGGATTCTTATTTTGTCTGTGTGTTCCAATAATATAGGAAGATCTTCGTCGTCACCTAATGCCGCTATGATTTATTTACAAATTGCTTAATTGACAATTTTTGTTCAGAAGTAAGCACATTTCGGAATCCAACGTGCTGATAAGATATTAAAACTGTAGCTTCTGACATCCCCAACTGCAATCATTGGAACCTTTATTCTTCAATTTATTTTCTCAATGTTTTCGTTGGTTGCTTCCATTGCTTCAACAGACCTTTCGCATCTTGGCTCATCTTGAATTGATTTCCTGCCCCATCGAAATTGTTTATATCAAAGCCTTATCGTAAAAAATATCGGAGCTTTCCTATAAACATCAATCATCCTGTCATAAATATTCCTGGGTCCGTTTCCCTTCTTCATTAAGAACTTGATGTTTTATGTAACTAACACTGTTAGATCGGCAAAAAGTTACTAAAGCCGCCTATTTTTTTCATGGTTAGGTAAATAAAATAAAAATATCCTCCCGTGGTACTTTGTGGTAATTGGAGCTTCTACGAGGTTTACATCAATTTTCCATTTAATGCTTTGCGAACTGTATTTTGTAGATGAGAACATTCGCAGAAAACACGATTTTTAGTACTTGTGTGTTATTTGCTGACGAAGCTGCATCCAGACAAAAAAGTTTGGGCAGATGAAAAGAGGGAAGCCCTAGAGTAGGTGATGATCAATTCTTTTGAATTTTGATTTACTTCCTTGCGCTGTTTGTTGTCGAATCAAATAGTCAGCAACGGCTATCAATTGGTAGGACTAATATTTTTTCCTGATCGTTTAACTGGTCAAATGTATTATTAATGATAGAAGATGTATTTCTGTGTGATCTACAAAAGAAACAAGCGTTTCTTTTATAGATAGTGAAATATGCGAATGGAAGCCATTTCCTTGACCACCGAGATAGCCAGCCTTAAAGCAATAAACAATTCACTTGTCCCCAGAAACCTCCGAAAGAATGGGACTCTTTTCACGAAGATATATTTATGTTTAACAACTGCTTTAAGAATGCAAGCTTTCACGGCGGGTATCCAATAAAAGTGATTATTGCAGGCTTTGGAGTCGTGATCCGTAGGAATTACTTCAAGGAGAAATTTCCACGGACCACGGTTCCAGAGCTTGGAAGAACCGCCTTTAACTGTTTTAAGCAATCCTTAATCTCTTGTCTATCTTGTCGAGAATGTTTGTAGTTTATTGTATTATTAGTTATATGCTGCTTTCCAATGGGGACCATGACTTCAAAAAAGGAAAGTTCTTTAGTAAGGCAAATACTCCTAAATACTGTTTATAGTTTCGACCAAATGTTTGACCATCCTAAGAATTTTTACATGTAATAAAGTTGCTCTAGCCATTTGCTTTATTATCTAACCTCGTGGATATGTAATAAGGATTACAGCGGCGGTTTTCCTGCTAATAAGCATGCTCTCGCTTGTAGCTTTCGTTATATAATCCAGGGGGATAACCGCACCGGCTCAAAAATAGAGGATGTAGCTGTGAATTCACCGCCGTCGCAGAACAGCCGGCTGGTATGCTCATTTCTATTTAAAATGATTTTATCGATGCGGCAAAAGAACTGCAACGGCTGGTTGGCGAAATAATCTCTCGTGCGCGCATGTATCTAGGTATGTTTATGACCTAAACCTATGGAATAAGTTATTATGTTGTACTATATTAACTTAAAAGGATATATTGCAAAGCAATTCATAACTTATTGAACAATAGTAATTCGTTTTCATCGAGAAGCTTCAAATTTGAATAATCAATTTTGACTGAAAATAACCGAAACAATTTACAAACGCATGCTCTGAAAACCTCCAATTTCACATTAACATAAATCGACATGCAAAATCGAATTTTACTTTTAACTCGAATGCTTTAATAACATCTAAAAAATATATACTGAAAAATCTATAGCAACTCCGACTACAGTATCTTGTAAAGCTATATTGCTATCGTAATTCAAATATATATTATAATAATATTTGATAAGATTGCACAAATATCAAAGAAAAGAACAAAAGGCAAAATACAAATAAATAAAGAAAATAAAATCTCATCTACAAACTACCTCCTACTTACCGGTGTAGCTTACCTTTAGAAAAGTGAATGTTATTAAGACCTTTACGGAAAATTACTTTGTTGTATAAAATTGATTTGATAGGGTTAAGGAAAATAGATTTTTATTAAATTGAAGACTAGACAATCTAAACTACTTACTGAAGAAAGTTAAAGTGTTATTATATAAAGCAACGATTACTTGCGTAATCGAAGTTTATATTTCAAGATCTCAGACTATGTCTAATCATTAATTTATTATACAATTTTTAAAAATGAAAAATTTAGAAGATTAATTTTAGTTAAAAAAAAAAAAATTATAAACCAAAGCCAAATGAGTAAAAGTAAATAAATGAAGTAGTATTTTTTTGGTAATGCTTTAATTGATTCTTGTATACTTTACCCTGTTTTTCATACATACCAGCGGTACTTGCGAGAGGTACAACAATTTGTGATGATCTTTTTCTGGTCCAATCATGGCAACTGCACAACCGAATAAAAATTGAACACCACAAAAATGAAATGTTATGATTTTGAAAGAGTGTCTGTCGTTAGAAAGGAAAAGATAAGGGTTGTCTTTATATCCTTGTCGTTATCCATTTGCGTTATCAATTTTATATTTTATTCGTATTTTTGTAGTATTCTCCTTCAGTTCGAACATCAGCAATATGCTGTACCCTTTATAAGGGTTTTGTATTGATTTATAAATAAACAAATAAAGAAAGAAAATAGGCACACAAAAACCAAACACCGGAAAGGGCAAGCGTACAAAACGACCTAGGTTTGCGCAAATCATCAATCAAAAGACCAAGAATATTGTCAAGCCAAACAAAACAAAGAAACAAAACATGAACTAAACAACCCAATACCGGAAATAAAATTTAGCATTACAAAGGCTTAACTGCAAATATATTTTGGTTTTCTTATAAACTTTTGTAATATTTTTCCATTTCTGTCGAACAACGATTAGATTTATCAAAAAGTCCTGATAACTTGAATTATGGGTTGATTGTAAATTTAAGCATAATATTTCTGTTTACTTATCATTCAATGCTTCTGAAGATTATTTCTATATTTTTGTCAGTTATCACTCGACATCAATGCCTTTAGAAAGGGTCCAGCCAGCTCGGTCAGATTTTAAGGTAAATTAACTTATTAATCCTTTCACTGCACAATAGATGAAGCAATCAAGAAAAAATAAGCTGATTGTTTCTTAGTATCAATCGGTGGGAACCAGTGGTGACGTAAATGGGAGCTCAAGAACAAGGCTTTTGACTCCATCGTGCATTTCATTGTTGCATATCGTGTAGCAAAAACAGCCGAAGAGATCTAAGCATTGCCCTTGACCTCCCATTTGCGTTACCGCCACCCGCCGCTAGTATTAATATAAGTAAAATAAACATATTTGCAAGTAAATCTTTTCGTCTCCACGTTTCCTTTTATGTCCTATCCTTACGAAGAGATATAAACCGCGATAACTAATGATGAACGTCCAGCAAGTTTCACTGAATAGGGATAATTTTATGAAACACGAGTATATTTGCTCTATCACTCACAGGTACAACCGCAATATAAGGGCTAAGTTGTTAAATTGAGAGCGTTCTGGTGGAGTTCATCAAAGTGTTCAAACGAAAACAAACATGAAATATTTTTGTCTACAAAAACTATTCTGATGAACTTTCTTTGTTCTAGAACAGTGTAAACGTTGTTCTTTTTTTAGTGTGGTGACATCCCAACAGGTTATATAAGCTTTTTAAAACTTGTTATAACCTCAGGAGTCTTGTGTGTAAAGTGTTCTATGGATTTATTACTGTTACCCTCTCACCGTGAAGGGTGAAGCGCAGTTAGGGAGTGTACCGGACCCACTAAGAAAATTTAATTCTAATGGGCTCGAACACACAGCGCCTAATTCTGCCCTGTCAAGCGCAGGCCCTCTTACCACCGGACCACCGAACCGCCAAATATTAATATGATTTCCAGTAACTCACTATTTATAAGCCTTTGTTTTGTAAATTTTATTTTCCACTGCAAAAGAACACAATTCAGCACTACTAAAAGATCCATAACCACGTGTACGTGTAAAAAAAAACAACAAAAAAAACAAGAGCTAAGAAAAATATGGCTGGTGTATATTACCCTATAGCAAGAATACGGATTGCCATGTGCCATGACAACGGTGGGACCCGAAGTTGAGCCCACCTGCATCGGATATGCATTGCCAACCTCTCCCTTGGCACGCAGTTGCTCGAATATGGGCATAAGTTCGGCCAAGTGCTCTTCAGCTAAACAACCACATGCGCAACATCATAGAGATACAGTCGTATTACATGTGTGTGTGTATGTGTAAAAAAAATAAAAATAAAAATCTATAGAAAAAAGATATTATGTGATAACAGTAGATTGAAACAAAACCGAAACATAACGGTATAAAAGTTTGGTGATGAGGTGAAATCGGTGATCTTTGTGTAACTTTCTGTTAGGTGACTGTTCATTTTCATCAGATCTCCGTGTATGCATGAATGACATATATGATATGAACTATAAAAGTAATTTGCATAGATTGAGATATGGCTTTCAAATATCTTTTCCTATAACCTGGAATTGCATTATTGCATTTTGCTACCGTAATTCCCCTGAAAATACCTTTAAAGCATTATTAAGTGCTGCTAAATACTTGTGATGGATGAGGAAGACATTGATCACAATCCCAAGTAGAGAAACTTCGTTAATTTAAATATTTTAAAATACAAACGTCTATGCAAATTAGAACAAAATTGAAATACGAATGCTATTTAAAATTTTAAATATTGCTGAAACAATGGTAATGAATAAGGATGAGATAGGATTTTTAGTCGTCCTAAGTAGTAGAAAAAATTTCATAGTATCTTATCCAAGACTTCCAACCACTTGGAATTTAGGTAACCCAATGTCTAGCCATATAATTCCTCTAATGAAACATAAAAAATACAAATAATTGCATAAGCAAAATAAGAATGCTAAATATAAATAACGAAAAAAAATACATAATACAGAAAAAAATCTGAAAATATAAAAATAAACGACGATGTCTACGTTACTAATTCACAACATTTATCGCATTCCTACACTTTAATAAAATACTACCTCAGACATACCATTGTTTCTCAAGCGAAATTAACCGCAAAAAATACTATTTAAAAAAAATTTTACCGACACGTCATCATACACAGAAAAATCTGATTGGCGCACGAAAAATAGCTGCTTGTAAAGCGGGAATATGTGAAAGGTGCGAAACAAAAAAATAAAAATAATTTCTTGCCACCAAAACTGAAAAATAAAAAACATTTTAACATTTGATTGTGTCCATTGGGTTTTGCTTTCTTTATTTCCTTTTTAACTTTTTTTTTAATTTTTATTTATTTAGGTATAATGGTCTATTTGTATGAGGAGGGTAAAGATAAAAACGTATAAAATGGGGGCAAAGGTTGAGAAAGGAACATACAAAAAGTGAAATACATATAACAGCACTGATTCTCCTGAGGTTTGTAAAATGTCGATGGTAGAAAAAAGAAATATGTTTTTGATAGAGCTCATTTACTGCATAATGACACGGTATACAATGTTGCAACATTCCTCTTTATATTTGTGAAGGATATAAAATACAGCAAAATAGAGTAAACATATGTTTGTAATAATGTTTGCAACACCGTTTAACGTTTCAATTTGCAATATTTACCCCTTACCTGCGAAGTCACTAGCGATATCCAGGCTTGAGAGATAGAAATGACAAATTTCTAAGTACTAATTTAAAAAGTCATGCATAAACACTTACTACGTGTGCGCCTTGCGTCTCTAAGCAATTATAGAGAAATAAGAAGGATGCATCTACAATAGCGTGCGATCATCTCAATATCTTGCTTTTGAACTACAATCTTATGCAAATTTAGATGCATGAAAAGATGATACGTTCGCTTGTAACCGTGTTTTCAAAGTGTTCTTACGTGTTTTATACAGCAATGCTGCGAGTAACGAATAATGGTAACATGAAGATAATATGAATCGCCGGTATAATATATGTGAATTGCAGGTAATTCACTCATGAAACAAACCGGTTTAGCGATGTTTGCGTGTTGTAATTCTACCTACGTTTTAATGTGGCAGCTATGTGTTGTGTATAAAACATCGCAGCACAGTAACATTCCGTTTTTGAAGCGTTATGTGTGATGCGAAATATGATGTAGGCAATGTATTTTATAAATGGATTAGTACTGCGCTATGTTGCGTGACTGCTAATAGTATCATTTTCCATCGCAAATAAAAATAAGGGCAGCAAATATTCTGCGATAGTAATCGTACTCTAAAATGATTTTGGTTGTGGATAAGGTCATTATACCTTAGTGATGGGTCCGGTGGTGGTTGTGCGTAAAGAGCTTGCCGAAGAACCAGATCCCGGTGTTGATGCTGAAGTTTTTGGTTTGAACGCGGTCATGGTCTGTGATACGCCATCAGCCAAGATGAACTGCTCCCGTAATTCAATGTTGGTGCGACCCTTAGCTGTTGAGTGCGCAGGGTGGTAGAAGTAGTAGAGTAGTTAGGTTGAGGAGAAAGTAAGATGGGAAAATTAAAAAAAAAAAAAAACAAAAATGTATATAAGTCAAAAAATAAAACAACGTATTAAAAAACAACATGATAAACGAAATTAATGAAGTACCAGAGAATGGATGATAAACAGATACATAAACGTATAAAAAAAAAAACAAAAAGTGGACGATTCACACGGAACAATTAGCAAAAATATACAGCTAATAACACTAAAACGGTTTTTCTCGCAAATAAAACGTGTGAAGCTGCTATACGAAGCATTGCAAAATAATAATTCCATAGCTATCTTATGAAGCATATAGATATACGTATTTTTTCATAAAATACAAGAATAAAGCTCTCAAATTCTAAGCGTTAAACGACCCATTGCATTATAATCTTTTCAACTGCAATACTTTACATTATGTATTTTATAAAAACGATAGTAGAAAAATACACCATCATATGAATAAAATTGAAAATGATTTGACATGTAGTTTGTACAAATGTATATGATACAGTAACTGTAAACAATACAAGTACCTTTTAGTAAAAGATTTGTTTCAAGGTAAATTTATTTTATTCGACTTACGTATTGTTGTAATCAGCGGCGACTAGTGTACTGTAGCTGCATAGTTGCAGAACACACAAGAACAACACTTCGATTTCTTCGTGTATTTTTTTGTCCAAAGTACACGATATGCAACGTTAACCACACAAAGGAATCGAAGCCTTGTATTTGACGTCACCACCAGCCGCCACTATTTGTAATAGTAATAAATGTAGGATAGTTGATGCGTGTTTTGAAAAAAACAAAAAGAGGATTTGATTTAACGGGGAATATGTTTCTTTTCAGTTGATGGCTTAAACTTGATGATAATTGTTTAGCATTTTCTAAGCTTACTCCAATGTTAGTGTCCCACAGTGTATATGTGGGTGGTCTGCTTAACATGGTAGATTTCACTTGCAGCCAAACCAAGTAAATAATTAAAAAGCCCTTCTGGTAAAGTAATAGTGTTCGGTTAGAGCCGCATTTCAAAACAATATTGATTTTATTACGCTTTTACATGACGCTGCGCCGAAATCAACTTATATTTTTTAAAATAGAATTAATTGCCATACTGTAACACCTCATTATAAAACTTCTTGTTCTTCTTTAGTAAGTTTATTTGCATAAAGGCACCCTTTAACTCTGTCTAATAAAATCCAACGTTGTTTAGCTCAAATAACACATAAAAAAAAAGATGTGTGCAAAAGAAAATAGACAGTGTTAAAGAAGGTGGAATGATTTTCCAGATGTTGCTCTGCTGTTGAGTTTACATTCTCCAGTAGGTTTGCCAGGACTGTTTTTATACAATTTGACATCCTTTTTTTGCAATTTTTGGTTAAACTAATTCTATTACATAATAAACCTATTTGTTCAAACAACATTTCAAAATTGCATGAGCGTCTTTAGTTAGAATTTCCTTTATTAGAGTATTACACGGCCCCAATTCTACTCTACGTTCAATGTTGTTTAATCCAATATTTTTTCTTTAGGCTTCCTTTATTTTTTTTTCAGAATAAAATTTTACAGGTAATAATTACAGTAAGCTTTTGAACATCTATCCTCTTACAGCTCGTAGACAAAGCAACATTACAAAAAACGTGGTTTTGGTAGTAGTAGCACTAAAAACTTTACGTAGTATTTTTTGTTAACTCTCCAAGAATGGTTAAGAGCACACATGCACAAAAGTTAATCTGTTTCTTGTTTTGTTGAGTTCTCTGCAACCTTTCACTCTTCTTAATAACTTCATTTTTTGACTTTTAATTCTCTTTCCTTCTCTTCTTGTTGTCCATGTCTTCCTTCCGTATAAAATGGTTGAGGCAGCTATCGTCTTGTAAAAGTCTATTTGTGTCATTTCTTCTTCCATTTTTCTAAAAGTATGTCACTTGCAACATATGTTGTATCAGTTAGTAATACTTTTGTTCTTGCCGAGTATTTTACTGAGAAAATCGTAGATCTAGTTTCGTTTGCTAATATCTTCATGTCTCACTTTTAACTTATTTCTTGTACGACATGCTGGATGAGTCGGGAGAAACAGATCAAACTCCAGGATTGTATCGTACACGTGAAAAATAATATTAAAAAACTCGCTATTCGGGGTTTATTTGTTTTGAAGTTATAAAGTAATTAAAAGATTTTAACAAGCGTTCTTGTAAATGGTAATTTTCGCTTGTTTTCGGGTTAATACGTCTTAAATAAAATAAAAATATCCTTCCATTAACTACCCATGTAGAACAAAAAGTCAAGTACGTTCTGTATCCAAAGTTCTTTTCACTTCTTATCACTAGTGATAGTGAAAACATATTTTGTCCGACACACTTGCGGAGTAGTGCGGCATCGAATTATACGACTAAGATCGTCGTATTTTACACGCGATGTAGCTACATAAATAAGATGGCCCGTCCCATTACGCTACGTACGAAATACGATGATCTCAACCGCATAACTAGGTTCCGCTCTACTCAGCAAGTCAGGAAGTATATTTTTGAACGTTCATTCAAAAAATGCTATGATTAAAGAAATGATTTCGTTCATTTGTAATTATGTTACAGCTTGAAACCAAATGTGTATGTATATGTTGAATAGTACTGGGGAAATACAGCAGCCTTGTCGTATTCCTTTGTTAATTATTTCCTTGGTTATCTTCCACGAGCTTTGATTACAGCTTCTTATCAATCTTATCGAATGTTTTAAGTACCCCAGTTCATCCATAATGATCTATAATTCGTGCAGGATTGGGGGCACAGTTCTAGGTACAGTACTCTGGGTTATCAATCTCGGTGTATTAAGTTTGAACTCTGGGCAACTCTCAGAGAAAGGTTTTCTTTACACCAAAATGCTGGGGATGAACATTTTACGCGAGCGCAGGCGTTATAATAATTCATAACTATCACTATAATTTAGATCTGCGTATAAAACCTTTCTTGAAGTCTATAATACTTTGAACTAAATTCGAGCGTCAAGCAAAAAATCCAAAAATAAGCGGGATAATCATCCAGTTCAGCGTTTACATAAGCAATCGTATGTTTTACGAGCAAAACGAAAGTATTCAAGCCTTTTCTTTTGATTTTAACAATTTGAACGCTAGTATTATATATAATATATGTATATAATAATGTGAAAATACACAAATTAGTTAATTGCAATATTTTGTTTGATCAATAAAAAATGATTACTGTATCTTCTAGACAATTTTTTAAATCTTTCTTGTTCCATGGAAACGTCAAGAAAAGGGTTTTTAAATTTATTAACTATTTAAACAAAGCTTAAGTGAACGAATGAGGTTACGATTCTCAGGAGTTTTATTTGTTAAAACTAATGGTTATGTATCGAAGGTTAATACTGATAGAGATAGGTTGCACAATATATCATATTTCATTTTAAAAAATTCTTGTTGATTTCTGCGTGGCGTTATGATTAAAATCGAAAGCCTCATAATAAAGAGTAAAATGTGATCCATTCGGAACACTAACTTTACCTTAATATTTTATCTAATTTCACGGCTATCTCAATAAAAGTGGCTCAACCTGTATTTTTCTGGTTATTACCAGGTATTATTGTTACACCTCTAAACACAAGTTTGCAATCATTATTATTTTGAATGTTAAATATTTTAATTTAGACTAAGTATCGACTATACTTCGTTAGAAAACAAGAGTAATTATTTTTCTCATGTATGCCGCCTTGTTAATGGAAAATAAAACTCAATTTTTCATAACTTAGTACTTCGTTGTTTGCTTAATATTTCTTCACTAGCAAATTAGCAAATATAAGAAAAATAAAAAATAGCAGCTTGTTCGATGATAATAAACATCGGAGCAAATATAAAAATATATATTTTCTGAAAATTATTTTTCGTTAGGATATCATTACACAAGACTTGTGCATCAAGTTAGCAAGTGCTATATATTTGATACTCTATATACAGTATATTTAAACGATTTATTTAGTCTGTTTCAACTGTAATATTTGTAAACATCCTGCTCAATACTCATTTTTTTTTATTTAAGTGAACAATAATTTGTTGTAAATCTACTATTCAAATCTGTAAATGTAACCTAATATACAACTATCCCAAAATCACTATTACTGAGTTAAAATTATTCTACTTCTCTATAAACAATACGTTAATTTTATTTTACTAAAATTTACTTGTCTTACACAAAATATATACAACAAACAGAAAGAAGAAATATCCAAAATAAACTGTACAAAAACTGTTGTAATAGTGTGTACCAATAAAAGTGTTTTGTTAGAAATAAACAACAAAACCATGCACCATGTCTTTATGATTAATTGATGGTTTAATAAGAAACCGGACCTTTTTATCAGCAAACCAAACAATACAGTACCACGATGTCCTCTCTGTATAATGTTAAATTTAAGTACAATCTGATAATTTAAGAAAATATGATATAAACAGAGAGAAGATCAAGTTACTGTCATATTTCCGGTGTTAACACCCATGCAGGCTTACCCAGAGGGCACCAAGGCTCGTGCTGTTCAGGTTTATCAGGGTCAGGTAAAGGTAACACTAACATTACTTCAAAAAATATATTTTTTCGGAAAACATGGGGAATCGAAGGATGTGAAGTGAAAAAATTGATTTCCATTAACAAAAAAATATTTTTTCAAACATATAAAGAACCCAAAGTATATTGAAAAAGAAAATAAATTAACAATAATTCGTAAAGTTACCAAACCAAAATATATAGATAGGATAAAGGAGAATAGAAAAAAATTAGAATTAGTAATCATCGACGTTACTTGTTAGAGAGCGCTAGATGTGTTTGTGATTGTCTTTAAATGTTATTATTGAAACTATTAAAAAATATATCAAGTTTTAAACAAGACAATAGTATTATCCGTACTAGTAGTAGTTCATGGTAGATTATTTTTCCATTAAAGCAAATCCTTCATTAACAGTCTTTTATTTCCTCAGGAGTCACAGTTAATAAATGTGTGTGTTACATGATTTGTGAGACACATAGAGGTGAACGGGATGACATGAAAAGTTATTGACACACAAACATGAAGTATTATGGTTAAACGTTAGGTCGATCAGAGGTGGTTACGACAAGGGATACATATTAAAAATGAAGCGAGCGAGTTCGGGAGGATTAAAGGAGGGTTAACATTCGTTTATTTAATGAATTTAATGACAATCGCAACCCGTTATTATCATATTATTAATCAGTAATATCTGCACTGTTCCCACTTTGTTTTTAGAAATATTGTACGTTGTTTGTGTGTATGTTGTGTTTTTTTTGTGTGTGGATGTGATGATTCATTCAATTAAGTACAGGTGATTACTCAGTCGGCAACATTTTCGATTGTACAAACGCTAAAATGTATATTCTAATTTACTTTTGGTGTGAATTTTATTTTTTTAATATTAATATTATTTAAATTAGAAGTCGCGATCAAACTTTTTAATGTTATTATTCTTTATTTCGAAGGTTTTTTTTTAATAAATATTCCAACTCGTTGGAAATCTATCACAAATAAAAGGGTTAGTAGCTATTTACAAATATATTAAGCAAACGTACCGGCACTATAAGCATCGCCGAAATTCGGGACATATCTATTTAAGAAATTTACAAAATTATTACACTTAACGCTTGATGTGAAGTGCGGCAAAATTTTCAGCGTTTGCTACTACTCCCCAATACATGATACAATTATTAATTACGCATAATATCCATTGTTCCTGGTGGAAAAATTCGATTCAGAATAGAAATTACATCCGGTAACTGTGACTTTGATAAGAACTAGTCCGAATACATTACACAGGGTATATTTACTTTAACGGAAAATAATAAAATTGAAAGACGGTCTCTTTTCTCGCAAGTTCTTTATTAGAAATGTATGTGACCGATTAACCGGGCTTGTGAGAAAAGGAACCCTCTTTACGTAATTAACAACAGCCGTCCGACAGGGGTTCAACCTGCGTCATTCGAATCGAAAAGCAAGAACGCTAACCGTTCAACCATTTGTTATTTTTAATTGTATTTACGTTTTTTTTAGACAATTTTAGTTCTTTTTGGAAGATGCGAATCCAATGTTTTTCACTGATTTCAAAAATGTAACTAGATTTTTTTATCACTTAAGGATTATGAGTCATTCAAGTTTTTAACGTGTAAAATAGTGAATTTTCCTTCAGGTGCATCTCGTCCAACGTAAGTCTGCTCTATTACTAAAATATTGCTTTCCACGTACATTACTCACTGTTCCAAGATTTTTTGGGGAGGAATCCAAATTGGAATGCAAAAAAAAATGGATTTTCAGAGGCATATTACACCTCATGAAAGATAAAAGATCATCTACTATATCTACTCTACAATGTTCTGTTTAATGATATCGTAAAAAAATTTTAAATACTCTTATAACTGATGTCCATGTAGCTTCTTCTAGCTCATTCAATTGATTGATCATAAGTTCTTTTATGAATTTGTGGTCCAAAGAAGATCCCCTCTTTAATCTTCGCATCACTTAGCTTAGCGAGCTTTTGGTTTTAATAAGCAATTTTCCACCAATGACCAAGTTTGACATGCAGTGGAAGTAATACTGAAATATGATGTACTTGACTTACACTGGCATCTCACATGAAGAGGGCAAATACTGACTAATTATTGGTTCACATCAGACAATGTGGGTCAGTGTTATACGAACACAACCGTGTATTCGGTAATGACTAATTCCCAGAAACTACTACAAAAAGCAGTGTCATTATACAGGTACATAAAAAATTATTGTCTCATTGATTTAATGATATTTTGTACTAAAATTCAAATAATAAATAGGCCCAACAAAAAAACTAATGGTGACAGAAAAATTCTAAGACCATTTCTGAAGTCAGCGGAAAGAGTACAGAGAAAATCACTTTACTTGACAAAATATATATTGATCAGTGTAATCTAGCACATCAGAAAGCGATTAGGTTACTCCAAGGGTTACCCAGAAAATAACGTTTTGGCGTGGAAAGGCGAGGGTAAGGGTTAACGCTGCCATTTTGGTGCCAGAGTAGACATCCTGCTGTTATAACGTGGGGTTTGTGCTGCTTCTGCTTTGTTAACTTTGTTCAAGAATTTTTAAAACGTGTACTTCAATAGAAAATCCCGCGAGTTGCGAAATACGTTTGGTGATTAGGTTTTCATTGGTGGAAAGCCACAGACCGTTTATAAAAATTAAGAGGAGCGACTCAAAGCCAGCGTCGAGGAAAATTGAGTTCCAAGATTTTGTTTTTCATAACGGCTACAACATTTGTACCATTTTGGATGGGAAGTGTTTGATCATGCGTTGTAGGATCAGAATTTTGCCACTTCTATCTAAACATGAAGACCTGACTCACAACGCAGTGCTTCGATGGTGACACGGAATTGTAGGCAGGCGTGAATGAGTGGTTGAAGTCTCAAGCGGCAAGATTCTACAACGATGGAATTAATACCGTTGTGATAAGTGCCTCAATTTGAGTTGGGAAATATTTTAATATAAACATAATATAAAAGGAAGGTTTCTTTTCAATTGTTTTTTTTTATTTTTTTGAAAACGTAAGTAACTTTCTGGATAGCTCTCGTATATTGAGTCATCGATTTCTCAATAGAATTTGACCGCCCAGAATCGAATTTTGTATTGATTTTGACTTTCTACGATATCGATATTTTCTACGTTAACGATTTGAAAATATACGAACTTAAAGCTATTGCCGTTAATAATGTTTAGTATATATAACATAAAATTTCAATATTTATATATACACCGGGAATATTGTTTCCTCTAATAAACAGCCACACTGCATGGAAATTTATTCACAACTCCAAAAGCAGATGTTTTAAAAAGATTTCAATTGATCTTTTTTTAATGCAGATGTTTTAAACATCAGAAGGAAGTACGTTAAATAGTTACTCCTTAATAGGGCTGTTCAATATATAACTAAATCCATAAGGATGATCTTTATCTGTGTATCATGAAAGCTGGATTACAATGTACATATTAATATTTTCATTGAATTTAGAAATTTGTTATAAGAACCAAAGTAATCATTTTCAACTATTTTTAAGTACAAATTTATAAGTATGCAATCAATATTTACAGCAATAAAAGAAGCTTTTAATGCCTGTAATGTAAATTAGAATATATGTATAAAATATTTAAATTCCTGTAAAGCGTTTGAAGCTCAAAAAATCATCTGCGAATGAAAATGTTGCTGCTGCACCTTATATCACATATACTATTGGTAAAACAATCCAATACGTACCTCTGCAAGGGTCGTTCTTTAACAAGAACTCGTCAAGCGCGACCCAACCGCCGCCAACACGTACCATAACGGTACTACGAAGTATGCGAACTAGTCGCAACTTCTGACTGTCACCGAACTACAAAAGATCCCGTATTAGAACCAGATTCAATTCTTTTATCTCATTTCACTTACCCTATATTTCCCTTCGCCAACTTGGAATACCCTGAACTTCTGTCTGCAAGTACAAAGCATCACGAGGCGTTTGACTTCGTCGTGTATCTTTTGGGCGTCGGTGTCCGGCTTCTTTTCTTCCCAATCGGGTCTTAGAGCGGCAATGAATTCCTTCCAATCGATGAGGCCCTTGTTATTTCGATCGAACATGTCTGCTACCTCTTTCATTTCCAAGCGATTGGTGTCGAATTCTGAAGAATTTACGCGTTAATTAGTAAATTTACAAAAAATAAAGCGCGTAACGTCTCTTACTGGTGTTAATGATACCGTCGATGAAATCTCCTCTTGGTATTAGGCCGTTGTTGTCTTTATCCATTTTTCTGAAGAGATCCGTCAGTCGAGATTTCTTGTGGTTCATGAATTTCAAGAACTGCAAGTATAGGCATGTTAGGAAAGATGTAACCATGGTGGTCTAATCAATGAGAAATTGATTTGAGTTTTGTTCACAAACCAATCGAAGTAAATCGCAAACAGTTTGAAAATTAATCTGACGGCATCTATTTGAGTGGGTTGTGACCTTTGATATTTCACATGTTGTAATGTACGAATCAAAATGCTGGAATGGAATACCCCATTCGCGAAAGATTTGCGTCTTGTGACTGGCTAATAGGTGGAGTACGAAAAATACTTTATATAGCAAATAAAATTACATTGGATAAAACGTCTACTTTGCTATAACTACTAAATGTTGATAACTACACTTTTACGCGTAGGACACTATCAACTAACTTGAATTCGCCCATATTTTTCCATCGGTTAAATTTCCCCCCCCCCCCCCCCCTAATCATATGGATCGTATCGATATCTACTGGAATTTTAACGTGAATGAACCACAGTTGGCTTTTTCTAACATTCATTGTTCTGGACATCGTAAAACAAAATAGAAATTCGTTTAAGCGACATAACTCAGAGTTTTGGCGTCGATTGATAACTGAAACTTGAATACCGCAGTACACTTAAAGTCAAGGCACACCGTAAAAGACGAAGATTGTCCCATTGGCGGAGAAAGTGACGGTGACCGCCGCTTCATACTTTAGTAGTTTCCACTGCACAAATTCTAACCGGTTCGAACTCGTAGACAACCGATTCGATAGATCTAAGCTCACACTTTCGCTCAGAGGATAGAGATTTTCACCGAATGAAGAAAACATCACATTCGTAAACAACTATTTTGGAAAACAAGATTGGAGAGACTATATTGAGAGAAGTAAAACAGAATTTGACAAAAAAATAATATTTGTTTCTGTATTAGGCCGGAAACTTTTTAGACTAATCTCGTATAAGGCTGCGAAAACCGAGCCCATTCGCCCTTCTTCTCTAGAGTCTTATCTATGTAGACTCGACGCCGCTTTACTCAGCAAGTGAAAAGTTTGGAAACACACATAAATTTATACATACTCTACTTTCTCCCTCCCTACCTTTAAGTGAACCTATTTTTAAAAATCTACAGATTAAAGTACTCACCCTCTTTCTCCAATCATCCCACGAGAAGTTCTCGGCTCTCTTCTTCTCCTTCAGATAAGCCAGATGGTTGTAAAGCTCGCGTTGTCTTTCCCATGACAGCATCCAAACGTGACGCCATTTATCGTAGAGAAATTTAACTCTAGGCGATTTGAACTCGGGTTCGCCGCTACTTAAGGAACGATAGAGTTACATTACAATCTCTTCACGTCGCGATTGATTAAGTTAATATTAACTTAGTCTCGCATATGCATACAGTAAAAATTCAAGTTATAACCCGAATAGTAGCGTATATACATCGTGTATTTGTATGTTATATTTCAATTGTGTATAATTATGTATATAGGTAATAATAATACCAATGGAAAAAAATGTTAGTCACTGTAACAAACGGTAACGCCCAAGCAAAATAAAAACAACAACAACAAATTGCTACGTATCACCAATACAAAATCATGGCTCGTCTATTATGAGTATTATTGTATGCAATGCTAGTAAGAGGACATGAAATAACGTACACCAAATTGCTCTAGATGTTTATGCAAATCGTTAAGCAATGTATCAGGAGTTTGTCATTTCATATCCGTATAATTACTGATGCTTATATTAATAAAAAGCAAACTAAACTACTTACCTTAGCGATTATTTTTTTGATTCTTACAGGACTAACTAAAAGCATCAGTAATAACGGACTACGTATTTATAATGACTACAAAACGATTTCTTTGTTGATGTATATATAAAAAAATACTATGACTGTCTTTTTAAATGTAGTAATACGTATTTATTCTTATTTCTAAGTAATAATCTAACCTGCCAGGCGGTGGGAACCTTGGGCCGATATGAGGCACCTGTGGGTCAGGACTAAGTTCTCTACCTGGACTGGTTCGGCTGTTAACAATAGCAAAACATGCAACACTCTCAAACAACTCTAACAATATAAATACTGCTGCAATACAGCTAACAAAAAAAATAAGAAGATAAAATAACTAGGAAAACAAAGCTATTTGACATTCAAAATAAAACTGTTTTCATGTTTCATTTTGTACAATTAATGTTATTAAATTTCTGTTAACTGCATCATCAAAATAAAGAAAATGAGATGTCAACAAAATTCATAAAACTATTATAAGGCTATTTGTACTAGCGCTGTAGAAACAAACTAGTTCTGTTCGCATAAAGAAGAATAAAGATATCTGTTACATTAATACTAAGAGGCTTTAATCATATAATTATTTCATTAGCGATGGAATATTGAAGAATTCATTATGCGCCCAAAAAAATTTCTGATAACGCAAATTAGTTGTAACCAACATTAAATACATAGTGCTAGCTAGCAATTTTTCTGCATCAAACAACGCATTGATATTAAATAAAGTCGGGCAATTCGAAACCTATTTCATGCGTCTGACCGTGTTCCCGCCTGTATTTCAAATGCTAGCGATTATATTGGACTAACTGAGACGAGTGCGCAATAAATGTCGCCTTGCTGTAGTAATAAATAGGAGTAAAGCAATCGTTAAGTATTATTTATTATTATCTTAACGTGTAATTGATATACAATAGCGTATAAGATATTGAAGTTGAACAATTCGGAACTTAATTTAATCGAAAAGTTATACAGAAATCGAGGAGACGTTGAGGCCCCTGCTTCACACGTATTATTGGCGCAGAACACGAAGCGACCCCCATAACAAAAATCCCATTAAACAACTGAAATACTGCCAGGCATGTACTGCCCTACTAAACCAACTAAGTAACTGACTCGACGATTGTTTTGAGATAATTTATGTTTCGGCTTCTGGATAATTGTTGTAGTTGCCGCTAAAAATAGAATAGAAGTTTTAAGTCGTTTAATCTTCGGGTACCGTTGTAAAATCTTAGTAAAAGGCACATGCTGTGCTACCGCTTTACATAAAGCCTGAATATTAATTTCTGAAAAATATACAGTTACCGCTTTTTGGCTTAGGAGGGAGTGTAGTAATTGTGTCAAAAATTTAATGGGCGATTAATAAACTCCAATTATTTTCCCAACGGTATTACAACAGGGCTTGTACCTGCTCGCCTCCCACCTCTAAGGTTAGTGTGACACTGGTAACTGTGAGAGTAGAGCATAGGAAATGACAAAAGTTGTCTTCATACTAATACTGGACATATTATATACGATCGAGCGAAATCACTTAGACCTATACTTAACCTTAGACCGCCTTTTAACGGTGTGGAAACGCTGATTAAAAGGCATATTACAAACAATGCGCTAAGAGTGTTGCCGCTCAGCGATAACTAATATGGTTATCAAACGGGTAGTCGGAAAGATAAGGTATATGCTGAAATGCGTTCAGCGCCTTTTTGGATATTGAAGATGGATACGGAGAATGCGAGTGAGAATGAATACGGCTCTCGCACACTGCACTTATATTCTTCCTTTTCAACTTTACAAATTTATATAGAGACGTGAACACTGCAGTACATGCGATTGTGAATGACATAGCGTCGGGGTAAGGGTCACCAGGGGATGCCCGCAAGACGGGCTAGAGGAGGAAGATTATACAGCGGCAACTTATGTACATAATATAAGTATACTAGCAAGTGGTAAATTTTTGCAACAGAATGCAGGAAGCGTTGGAATTTACTGAGAAGTGGTGTAAGAAACAGGGACTAATGGTAAATCTTTCTAAGACTAACCTTGTTTCGTTCATACGCAGGAATAAAACGATTACAGGTACTATATGGAGTGCCAAAAAAGTGGAGGAATTGTCTAAGGGCGATCCTCCTTATCTTCAGACCGCATATTCAGGAATGGTACAAGAATCTATTCATATACTGAATATACTCGGAGAAAAGAAAGTAGTAAAACTGGTAAAGTCACCCTCATACGCGAAGATACCAGGCAACGAAAAGGCTGCCAGGCTAGTAAAAAGCGGTAGTGCACTTCCGTTGACCGGGCCTGAGCCTTCCTTTGGGATCCTTTTGGAAGCAGAGATCAAAAGACAGCTAAATCAGTACTACTGCCCACAAATGAGAAACTTTCTGTTAGGGATGGTAACGATTTATCACAAATTAAAAAAAAAAACATATATTACAACAACTTGTCACATCTCATGAAAACTTTAAGAATGTATCCATATCACGTTTATTTTGCCATCCTTACCTTTTAGTGAAATTCAGTACGTTATAATTCACAAAAAAATTTAATACGCTACTAACCAACACGATGTTTACAGCGCTAGAAACAAATAACAGCAGGGCTTCAATATTACAAGCTGTATACAAGTTAGGCTAAAAATATTAATGTCTAAAATATATTAATTGTCTTCATATATATATAATTTCTTTATTAATATATTAATTAATGTTTTAATTGAATGCCTTAAAAGAAACATTCTAACCTTCCTTTCGGTCCATTGCTTAAAGTTTGTGATCCTTTGAAGCTAAAAAAATAAGCAACACATAACACATACGTCATGCAAAAGAATAGCAAATCAAGGCAGTTTAACATTTAATAACAATTTCCTATAATTTTTATTTCAAACAATTTATTCTGGAACGCTTCATTGCGAAATAATTCGCACTATTGAATTAAAGCGTTTACCTGGCATATATCATGAAGAAACCGATTTATCGAATTAATCGTACGACATGAATTCACATCACAAGCTAAAGCTCCATCCATACAGCAACCACAATCGTAAGCGAAATTAAAAGCGATGCCTAATGTAGAGCATTAAGATGCGCAGATATCTGCATTAGACAGAAACGATTACATTATAATGCGACATCAGAATACAACCCATACCGCATGTGGTCACACTATAAAGTTGAAAAATAATTTTTATAGAAATTTAAAGAAATCTCACAAATCAGATTTTTAATGTCCAACTGTACTATTTGCCGAACGACAGTACCCGTTACAATTTTATGAACGGGCTATACTTAGTTTTAATTATAACAAGTATCATGTCGAAGTTATGTATGAATTTTCCAATATTACCCAGAAGCTTTCTTGATTAATAAATACGTGGGTTAGCACACATTTCGTAAATTGTAGCTAATATGCCGTTTTTTCACGCCTGCATTAGATATATGATCATACAATCAGAACACTATCGCACATTTTTATTTGTCTATTTCTTCATGATATAAGACACCTTTTTATACTACTTTTATGAATTTTAATACCGAAGAAGCTCAATTTTATTGAAGATTTTATAATGAAATACTTTGCACTACTTTTCAAAGGTACATAGTTTTGTGAAACGGGCATATTTATTTTACCTGTAACTGTGTAGTAATGTGGGCGTTAAAGTATGAATAACTCTACAATGTTTACAATTTAAGCAGATGAAATATGATTATTTATTTTATTTTTTGGGTAATTGTGTAACATTAATATATATAAAAAAATTTCTTAACAAAAATATATTAAGAGTTTAAAAACTCATATGCCCATTTCTTTGCAAAATACGATACGTAATACAAATCTATCGCTATTGTACAGTGTAAATCAAAAATAGCTCAAGACTCCATTAAAATTTGGAGGAAGATCTGAATCTGCACTGAAGCACAACCCCACAACTCTTGCTATTACTACTATAAATGACATTTTGTATACTGGTTCAGTCTTGGCAATAACGTAACATTTTTCTGGTTTAACTAAAGAATCGAAATAATAGTTAATCTAAGGCACTATTGGTGACATGCGCTCAATTTGGGTCATGACCAAGACGAAGCGTCGCAATTGGATGGTTCATTATCCCCGCAGATCGGACGAATGAGTTAAATAGATGAAAAAGGGAGGGTGGACCACTGTCCAAGCCCCCCAAGGGCAACGCGAGCCGCTGTATGCCTCGCCTTGGTCATGACTAGAGATGACAAAGGCAAGTGAAATTATTACTTTTTTGCAGCGACTAGACAGACTCGTGTCTATCCGTCTCATAAGAAAGGGTTCGTGTTACCTACTGGTTTCCTCGAGAGTCGACAAAACATGAGTCTGTCTAGTCTAGTGCAAAAAAGTAATAATTTCACCTGCGTTTATCATCTCTAGTCATGACGTACCTTTTATAAGCATCACACATGATGCGGTCCACGTATTCTAAGCGTAACATATATTTTTTATATCGTATAACTAACGCTTTGGCAGTACAATAAAAATGTGATGTTCGTTTGTTCTGAAAAGGCTCTAAAAATGCCTCATAGATCTCTTCATTGGTGTTAAATTTTCTGCTTCTTAGCTCTGATTTTAATTTAGAAATTAAAAAGATAGTCATTTAGGGCACCGTCGGGGCTGTGCGGTGGGTGATCGAGTTTCTTGAATTCGCAGTAGTTTTTGAAACTGCGTCTGTGTGAATAGGTGCGCATGCATGAAGCAAAACCCTCATCCCAGTTTTCCTCGACGTTTCTTGATGACAGCTGCTCTAACTAGCGTAGCATGTCGCCGCAAAATATTGCGTTTACGGTAATGTTGCGTTCTTTAAAGTCGATTACTAAGATGCCATCGCTATCCCAAAAATTACAACCATCACCTTTTTTGTGCTTTCTGTCACCTTGGTCTTCTTAGAGATGCGTTTACCTTTCCATTGCCACTCCCATTATTTCTCTTTTTAGACAAAGGATCGCCGTAGAGAGCCATCGTTTCAGCCCTAGTCACAATTTGGTTAATAGTCGGTTGTCAGGTTCATACTCGTATGTCGTCATCGCTCAACTTCCTATTCTCACTTTAACCGAACAATCGCTATAAACTACCAAATTAGTATTTGAAAGAAGACGGATTTTTACTACATGATTTTTCTGACCGTTCAATTAACTGATTTAATTCGTAGTTATGAACAATGGTCACGTGACTGCCAAGACCGAACTACATGTATTGACTTGCCTATAATTCTTATACATCAATTTTATTTATGTGGAATAGAATGGAAACTACTACTGCTAATTTTTCGGTAAGCTATTTTTGACTGACCCAGTAGATACTAAATACATATAGACATATTACAGTAATACGGAAAATGTGTTTACGTGTAATGAAGAAAAATACAGACAACATACCTTTGTTTGCGACCTAGAGTGCCATAGTTTTCGGGTGAGGTTTCACGAATATCATGCTGTGATCCACGACTGATGTGGAAGGCAGATCGCAAGCAACAAAGGAAAATATTACATGCATTTGGTGGAACAACAGATAAAAAGTATAATCACATCATAACAACGTTGCGGTGTACGAAAAACAAGTGATTTAAAAGTTACTAAAGTTAATGTCAAAAACAGTACTGAAATTGGTTTTAAAGAAGCATAAATTGATATTATTAAACGTTATAACACCACATATTGTAATGTTAAAAATATTGCAAGTATAATCGCCATGTTTACACCTCCAAACGGTGGCGCTCAACCAACGCCTAACATGACGTTGCAGCAGCTTATGTAGCTGAAACCCTTTTTTTGGCATCGTTGCTCTATCAAAAGGCTTCAATCAGCAGTTAATATATGGATCACCAACCAACGATAATTCCGGAAATCTATATTCTTTTGGTTTCGTAATACATCGCTATTTAACGAGTGGTCAAGTTCGCTAAGGAACATATACATTTTAAGATTGCAGATATTTCGCTACAGCACTTCGCGTTAACGCTAGACGGTAAACCCCAGCAAAATAAAATCTAGAAAGTAATAACTCGAAATGATATAAATTCAATCATATCTGAACAACAAACGTATCGTAATTATTCTTGGTTGAAAATTCACAGATGTTATCGAGAACAGATGAGAAGAGAGACGTTAAGACAACTTTTTTTTTAAGCTTGAGTTATGGTAGAAGATAGAGGTGTTTAAAAGCGTGCTGTATTCAAAAGTAGTTTAATTTGTAAATTAATTTGGATAACTTGAAAGAACGCGAGTAAACTTTTGTCATTTAATTAATCTCGTTCGCAACATATTATTTTCTTCTTGAAACTGCCGAAATTCAGGACAGATCTACGAAAAAAATATCTTACCCGTCTTATCCGTCTAAATTTGATATATCTAACATTACAATATACGTGTAAACCTATAACATTCGTAAGCACAAAATCTATTTTTTATGAGTTCTAGCGTCTTATGAGAACATTAAGTGAAAGTAAAAGTGACTACTAACTTTAGCAAATTCAGATAACAAAAAGAAACCGTGACAAAACAAAAAGCGAAAAAAATATATAACATAAATGCGTACAAATTTGTGAAAATGCTTTCGTCTTTAGCAAGTTGTAGGCAGTGTACTTTGGTGTCATTATCTTAGAAAAAGTGAATAATTAAATATGTGCTGTGTAATAAATTTGTATGGTGTGACAGGTGCCTTTGTACAGTAATAAATATACAAACTATGATTGTTCGTCTCATTATTATGATGTAAAACTGGAATCATTCTATAAAAAACTACTCAACTAAATATAAAATTATAGAATTGTAAACTAGTTATGAAATGTATGTATCTATAAATAAGGTACTTACAGCGGCATCTTGTTCTTTCCATATCTACGCGGATCTTTCGGTTGAGGAGCAGATTTGATCTGCTTAGCCTTGCATACCCTGTCTACTTCGCCTTGACGCATCTGTGTGTTCTCCATGAATTCCTTGTGGTCGGCGATTAAGCGTTCTGTTAGAGGTATATCCATCGGTAATTCTTCCCGTTTTAACGCATTCAAAGTATTTTCCAAGCCCAATAACCAAGTGATCAGTTCTTCTAGGCAATCGTCCAGATCTCGCAATGATTGTAAATGCGAATTAAGCTTCTGGTAACGTTGCTGCGCCCATTGGGAAACCTCGTCCCATCTTGATTGTATGACCGTTATCCAGTTCTTAATAACATTAACTGCATCAGGATGAGCCTTAGCTAATACACCACGAGCTAAATCCAACGTAGCATCCTTCTCGATCTCTTTTTGGCGTAAATCTCGTCTAAATCTCTCTAGAGTTTGTAGTTGATCGTAAGCTGTATTTTCATCTTCTGGTGCTTGACCTGCGAATCTTAAAGTTCTCTCTGCTTCCGTTAACCATTCTAATAGCATATGAACCGATTTGTGTAGTTTTTCGGCTTCGTGAAGAGCTTCTTCTAATCTCGCTGTCTTGTGATTGGTCAATCTAGCAACGTTATCCCATAAGCCGTTCAGTTCATGTAATTGATTTCGGATAGCGGTGGCGTCGGTTTTGCTCGCTTTGATTTCTAACTCATGGCCGGTGCGCATTACGGATTCCATCTGCACGTTACGTGCTTGTAGATCTTGCTGGAATCCTTGATGTAAGTCTACTAGATGGTTGACGGTGTCTAAATCACCATGAACTGGTTTTTCGTCGGATAATTCCTTCTCAACCCTCCTCAACCACTCTAACAAGGCCGCAATAGCTTCTTTGAATTGCCCGGAATATAGAAGCGCTTCTTCGAGTTTTCTTTGGCGATCAACACTCTTAGCGCAAACAGCAGTCCATTTGGTTTTCAAGTCAACCAGCATTTGTTTAATGGTAGGTTCATCGGTTTTCGGTGCTTTATCTTTAAGATTCTTACCGGTTTTCATGGTATTATCGTAAGTTGCCTGTTTAACCGATAAAGCCCTTTGGAATTCGTGATGTTTCGAAAGGCGATCTTTAATACGTTCAGGATTATTACCGACTGAATCAGACAGTAACTCATCCAAACTTTCTTCGGTTTCTTCTAACCATATCATCAAACCAGACCAAGAGTCGTGGAATTCTTTAGCCTCTTTATAACCGAAGTCCAACGCGCGAGTTCTTTCCGCCGATTTGCTGGCGACGCGTTCCCATCTGTGCTGCACGCTTATCAATAAATTTTTAATTAGGATCACATCCTGTTTCTGGCTGAAATATTTCAGATGGGTGCCCTTCTTATCTAGATTTAGCATAACTTCTCTATGAGCACTAACATCTTTTTGGAATACTTTGTGCTCTTCAATTTGAGATTGGATCGTTTCCAAGACTCTAGATACCGGTTTCAGATTGGATAGGATCTTTTCAGCGTTAGTTAACCAATCCACAAAGGCTTGTAAAGCTTCATGGAATTCCGTGGCTTCTTTGAGAGCGATTTCAAGTTTGATTTTTTTGTCGTTAGCTCTGGATGTCACCGAATCCCAACGCTGCTTTAGTGTGCGTAGATTGTGTTGCAAGTTGGACGCGGCATTAGAACCTATTTTCCAAAGTTAATATTTAGTACCATTGAAACTTAGAGATCAGAAAGTTTGCATAAAAAGACTTTACAATTCCAATTTCTTTATATAATATAATCATTAGAAATGTACTTAAATGTAATTAGTGAAATACCCACCGGAATCAAAATGAAAATTTTGTTTCATTAAAATTTAATCACGTCGGAGAAACCAAGAGAAGAATCTCAGAAATTATAAAATTAAATATAGCCTTACCTTTCTTCAAATAATCTTGCCCTTGTGCAAGAACAGTCTCAACCTTAGGCTTGTTCTCTTCCAGCTCGTTGTAAATTTCCATAAATCTTTCGAGTTGTTCAGTAGCTGTCTCAGGTAACCCACCAACTGGTTTGCTGGCTGCAATAATAGCATCAACGTCTCCCAACCAGCTAAGTAGATCTTGGATTTCAGCGTTGAAATGCTGAGCGTCTGCTAAAGCGTCCTCTAATTCTCGTTGTCTGTCAGCGGCTTTTTGCATAAGAGATCTCCACTGAGTATTTAGAACATTTAGCTTCTCTAAAGTAACCGATGCTTCGTCGGTTCCTTCACCGCTTTCGATTATTTGACGACCAGCATCGTTCAGCGTATCGACGCTAGTTTGATGGGCTTGAATATCGTTAATCAAGACTTTAAGCTTAGCTAATTCGACTTCTAATATTTGCGGATCTCCAGCGACAGGTTTCAGTTCATCGAGCGTACTATCTGTCTTCCTGATCCATATCAGCAATTCGTTCAGAGCATGTTGGAATTGACCGAGACGTAGTAGAGCATTTTCAAGCTGTCTTTGACGTTCGACGATACCTCGAAGAAGATCGTCCCATCTCCTATTCACGGCCAAAAGAGGTTCTTTAATGGCGGCGGCTTGATCAGCTGATGTGCGTTCTGTAAGTTCTTGTGCTTGCCTGCATTAGACACAGAAAAATTACTTGGTTTGAAAATAAACGGGACAAATGGACATGCAGCCCTTTAAGACAAATATAGCAAGAAGATAGGTAAGTGGTAGCTTAACAAATAGAGACAGACAGGATAAAATATAACAGGACAGTGAAAAAGCGTGCATGAAATATGTACACGAAGCTAATATAAAGCGATGCATTTGCCTTGAAGCTTTGCAAAAAACGTGTGCGGATTTCAAATAAAATCTACCTTACAATGATAAAAAATTATATCCATATTCGACATCCTATGTAACTAATAATATAATAAACAATATATAATAACTAACATCGGCCTATTTTGATATTTTTGACTTTATGAAAATGCATATAAGCACTATGATTCCGCAAGAGTTGACGATATGAAGTTATGAAATAAAAGAACCGACTGATAGAAGCATGTGTTTACATTCAAAAAAGTGAAGCCTAAATGAGATCCAAATGTTTACACCTAGTCCAACAAAACTAGCCGTAAAGCAAGATTAAACCTTGTCAATTGTCATCATAATGTTCGTCCGCTGGTTACCGTCCTGGTAAAAACGTACAATGTGTGTAAAAAGTACTACAGTATATAGCATAGTAATGCTTCGTTAGTTAGTGTTTTAGGCTTCCGGGTTGAAACCGCGTCATAATAGCATGAGAATGTCTACGTTTCGCTCTCAATTGCATGGTTTCTTATGGGCTGCTGTAAGAAGAACGACCGTAGTTGCTCGGGGTCCGGTTTTTATAAGGTTGGGTACTGAAAATGTGACGGGTAACCGTCGTCTCTGTTAAGATTGTTGGAATATTTGTAGATTTTGATAGCTTCTCGGATTTTTCTAGCATAATAGTGGAGTTCACGGGACAGAAGTTTCGTGTCATTAAATAAAATTAGGTGGCCGATTTCCAGCTGGTGCTCGGCTAATGCAGAATCGGATATCCGCAGCAATCTAGTGCAACACGTGCTGACCAACTGGTTTGTTTCCCCGATGTACACACCACAACAAGGGATCCGGTAAACACCTTGAGTGTGTAGCGGCGAAATTCCTTGTCGGACGGTAATAAGTTGAAGATTCTTGACGGGGTTTGAAAATTGTTTTGACGTTATGCCTCTGGAGTAGCTTACCTATTTAGTCGGTAACACCTTGAATGTAGGGTTCTACTATTCTCATGCTATTACGATGCGGAACCGGAAGCCTAAATTCTTCAAAGAAAAACGTCGACCGCAGAAATCTACAACAATCGACGATATGTTGGTTTCGCCAACATATAGTGAATAATCTATAGTGCTGCTTTCTAGTGTTCTAAATACTTTGGCGAATATAAGTCACGAATACAAACTGAAATAGCAAATATTCCTAATTCCTGTGAAATGACATGGAAGCTTGAGATAGAATCTAATCTAATATCAACCTATTTCATTTCTATTTTTTAGACAACCTTAAAAATTTGAAGTAGTAAAATGAGCGACTTCAAAAAAAGAAATGAATCTTCACATACACTATGTCCAAATTTATTTGATCACACTTTAAAAAATATAATATTGAAAATCTATCTCTCGCCAAATTACGAGGGTTGTCTTTTTAGTTTTACGTATAGCTGCGTAGATGTAGTAAAATGTATTGAACTTAAATCCAAAGCTTCGTCGTGATACGGCAAGTAATTTAGCTAGAGCTAAATTGATAAAACTGACAAGTCATTCGAAAATTGGAATTAAGTTGAGAAAGTTTCCGCGCAATCATTTTTTATAACTTTCGATGAGGATTATTTTAACAACGTCTCCTCGAGTTGGTTTCTGTTTTTTGTAATAAAGGACCACATAACTCGACTGGTACTGGCAATCTCAGCGTGGACCTACCATTCTCTGCGACGATCCTAGGATAGGACCACCAAAAACAACAGTCACTTAAAAACCCATCGCTGTTGTGCAAGAAAGATCGACCTGCGACATATCGCGAGATTGAGACATTTTAGAGACCTCAATTTAAAAAATGTTGCATGATCAAGTGACTTTGATAAAGTTAGTTTCTCGTTGGATTCCACATCTTTTAACCTAAGAATCACATCGGCAAATCGCATTAATTGGTGTCGAAAAACTTGGAGCCGGTTTAGCAATAGAAGCTCAAAAATGTTTGTAGTACCATGGATTCATTCCTACGAACCCAAAATGGCCAATCGCTGTGTAGGTGTTTCAAGATGAGGAGAAGCCAACAAAAGTTACTCGTTCCTGAAGCATGTTGAAGAAAATGATTGTAACTTTCGTCTAAATTTCGGATCATGTTGCTACAATTCCTTTGGAAGATTGAAGAACGGTTAATACTGACCGGTATACTTACTAAAAGTAAATGCCCTGCTCCAAAAAACCAACGCCCAACGACGAACCATTCTCCACCACCATAATGCGAATTCGCATAAAGTTGACAACTGAGTTATTCTGAGCAGCAAAATATTGAGATTTTTTACTTTTTCCTAGAATCAAGAATGAGCTGTGTGGTCAACAGTTCCAGTCGTTGGAAGAAGTATTCGATGCTTTTAAAATACCAATGTTGA